>SJJU01008798.1:0-21012 GCA_012932125.1 Conopomorpha cramerella | reverse complement strand
ACAGTCGGCCAAGAAAATGGCTTATCAGTCTTGACACTTCCTGTGTCACTAAAACATCAATAAGGTAGAGTTGGTATATTGTGACAAGTGAACAATGAACTTTAATGTTTAATGACATTCATATGAGTTTCAACCTTAGGGTGGTAGAGCAGATTCTTGGCCGACTGCATCCCAAATTTCAAGCGTCTTTAGATTTTTTGTTTCTAAGTATATGTTAGTGTGTGAACCCTATAACGTCGATGGGCTCACCCCCTGCCACGTTGGGTTAAATACGCTTGGTGAACTGAGCATGCAATGACATTTCGCACATCCTGTAAAAAACTGTCATAACATAAAAAAACGATTTTGAGAAAATACAATTTTAAGTTATTTATTTCCCTGTTCAAAGTCGCTCAGAATCAAACAGTCAGAAGTGCCCTCTAGCCGCGAATTTTTGAATTACGAATATGGCGTTTTTTTAGATTAAAAATAAAAAAAATGCACCTTTCTGTATTATTGGATTTTTTTGTGTTATGACAGTTTTTTAAAGGATGTGCGATTTGCTTAGCAAGTGCCTCTGCCTACTAGGATTAAAAGGCGTGAAGTGTACCTATTTATTGAAAAAAACTTTGTCGAAAACGATTACAGTATAGTAATGAACAGGATACAGTTTCTATCACGCCGCACACCAAACATCGTCAGTTTTTTTGCATCCAATGACAGGATTATAAAGGCGAAAACGAAAAATAATATGCGAAAAAAAAACCCACGGCAAAAGATCTCAACGAATCTCCAAATGAAATTGTAGGTCACGTGAAAGCATTAATACTTCAGAGCGCAAAATTAAGAAACATAAAAGGGGCACGCCGTGGTGGCGTATCTAAATTAAAAAACATTAATCACGTGCAGCGATACCGAATCAAAACCTCATATTCCAAATATGAAATTTCCAACAATTTGTCAAAAGGAAAGGGTACGGGAGAGGTCTCGCCGACGGCGTATCACCCGTGGCGGGGCGAATCCGTAATGAAGTCTTCCAACTTGCGGCAGGAGTCAATATTTGACGGCATCAGATAGCGGTGAAACAAATTATTGTAAATAAACAAATATGAGTGTTGTGTTGAATTATGTGTGGCAATTAAACCGGGCGAGGCGAGGACCGGCTCCTGCGAATAACTTCATTCGATGCCTCTCCGCAGACGATACTGTCAGTATTCTGGTGCCATGCAACAACTACTTTGACTAACATTTGTTGGAAGTTAAATTCTTCGGCAATTTTGGCGTGACTATAAGAATATGTCTTAGGTTTTGTCTCCTCCATTATGAGCTATTTCGAAGTCACAAAATAATACTTATGACTAGTCAATCGCAATGAATAAAATTATGATGTGTCGATAAATCAATTATTGCTTCTTTTTAATTATACTGTCCGTCAAAGCCGAGTAGAAAAATGTGAAAACTATCGTTCGTTTTGTGTGGATGGATTCGTTATGGCCACCGACAATCGTAGCTGAGGTTTCTGCACTGTGATTGTTCGACGTCACTAAAAGAAATTTCTTAAAACTGTGTTCTTTTCTAATCACTGGTAGCCACTGCCTACCATACACATCACCACCATCTCAATAAATTTAATATAATCTTTATTTCGGACCAAGAAAAATACATCCATAGATTGTTAGTACCTATTGATAAACTTAAAAAAAAAACTATATTAATTTAACCTAAAAAAGATACCTAATTCACTTAGGTAACATGCAATGTTACCCAATGCTTTAGGATGGGACAGTCTGTCCTATTCCCATTAATTTGCAGGATACTGTAAATTTGCTATGGGTCCTAACATCAAAGATCCTGTCCATTACTTACACTTGCAAAATAGACGTGAGTTTATCTAGATATGTATTTAATTTTAAGAAAAAAAAAACAACGTAGAATGTATTGTATTTTTAATGCAGTGAAATGAAGAATTGTATATCTAGAATGTCCAAAAATGTCAGTTCAGTTGTATTTAATTCCTTTGGCGGAACCAGAATACAGACGAAGGACGTTTCACTTCTATAGTGGTCCGACATCGTTAATTATTTACAGCGAAATTGGTACTTGAACGCGACTTTAAACGAAATAATATGCAATGAAAACGCTATGTTTTAATAAATGTTACGCCCATTTTATTCAAGATATTGTATATCCTAAAGGTTACACGCCTTAAAAGTAATACTTCGTTGAGTAAATATTAAAAATAACAAATAATTTTAATTATCGGATAGTTATCGATTATACCAGGCGCGCTTTTAATGCGGTCGTTTATCGACCATCGGACCACGATGTCGGTCCAATTATGATGAAAAACTTTTTTAAGTCCAACTAAACTAATGTACGCCGAAGTGCCTTTGGTACTAAAATAGAAAAATACCGATTCATCTTTTGCCCGCCAGAGAAACCAGACAGACCGCTACGACATAAATCAGGGAGCAAAAACTGATATTCCTTAAATAGATGGCGCTAAATTGTTGCAAGTCGACAGCAAGGCTGTCCTAGAAAACAATGTTAATTAATTAACAGGTACTTATCTTTTAGCAAGTGATCTGCCGAGAATTTCGCCTCTCGCCTTTCCCAACACCGCTCATTGTTATCATGGCAATCGCAAAAAGCGAATCATGCCGCCAAAGCCGATACTGTGAAGCATAACTCCGGAGGAATCCAGGAATCCTCGCTCATTAACGCGACTCTTGGGCATACACAACACACGGCTCGAACAATGCAAAAACGCACGCGAAACTGAGCCTTAACTCTCACAAGATAAATCTGAAAACAGCTCCCGAAACACGGACGTAGATTCCGCGACAAAAGATCGGCTATCGTTGGCCGATCGGGAAATCTGAAAGTGAGTCACACTCTCAGATTGTAAAAGTCGAGTTTCCTGTGATCACGGAAATCTTTTACGGCTTTAGGGTTTCCGAAAAGAAAAATACGTCACCGGCTAGAATGTTGTAAGCTCCTCTCCGATTTGTTTGAATAGGGGCTTTCTTCCAGAGACCTTTGGGCGAAGAACCGTCTGGCGTCGCAATTAACATGTTTGTATTTCTTGTTCGGCGGTGCGGGAGTATTTGCGATTAGTGTTTTTACATCGCGACGGTAATTAGGGCCTATCGGCGGCGCAGCACCGCCGTATGAAGACATAAATAAGAATGCGAACACTTGTATTAGCAAGATCGCGCGCAAGATCACAAGGTAACAGTTTTAATGAAAATTGGATAATTAAACAAGTGATCTTTTTGCGTTTCAACTGCCAATTTAAACCAGAAGTGAAATGCCTTCACACTTTTTGCCATAAAAATTAAGGAAGACGCCGATTGGGGAGCACTTAAAGGGATCCTTTATTTTGTTAAAGATAATCATTTTATTTTTGCTATTCATACAGAAGGCGGGGAAACTTGGATTGGGCTCACGCATTCAATGAACCTACATGTTAGTGAACAACGTTCAAGTGTTTCATTGCGTTGCATTGAGAAGTTTTTACGTTAATAAGTACCAAGAAGGAATTATGGCAGGTGACATCGAGTAATAACTCGGGGTCGGCGACTGTCAGTAAAAACTGTCGGCGGCGTGCCGCAGGGTCGCGCACTAGGCCCTCAACTATGTGACATTTATTGATAACTCGTGTGTCATACATACATAATATGCGATCAACAACGCATCGATGATTATTCGTGTACCAGAAGCCGTTTACATCCAACTCTGCACTGAATAAATAAATAAATTTCATTGCATAAACTGTTCGTTTAGTGATTGCAGTATATTGTTGCGTTTTAGTATGCAAAATAGCTAGAGCAGTGAGTGCAGTGTGTTAATAGTACTGCTCTGTGTTACACAAGCCGATTTGTGCCACCTGTAATTGCTTGTACAGTTAAATTCTCAACGTTTTGTGCGTTTGTTTTAATTGCCGTTCTACGGTAACGATCGATGCTAGTAATTTTACTATCATGCACAAAACTCTTTGCAATAGAGTCAGCAGGCTGTTCACCATCATTGGACATTTTCTAGGAAGCTATTACAATGTGCCACCGGCCGCTGACTATCGTTGCATGTATCATACTGTTAATTGTTACTAATAATAATGTAAAATGCTTTATATGCAAGAGCGTCAAACGTCACCTGGTAAAATATGTGCATAAGAAAGAACAAACATTGTTTGAATAACAGTTCAATTTGTTACCTACCTAATTAAATGTAGTTATTACTCAAACTGTTTGGATGCTCAACATGTTTATGTTTCGAGAATAAATTAATTTTCTTTCTTCTTCTTTCTTTCTTTCTTCAATCATAATTAAATAAATATTGTCTGCGTATTCATTAAAAAAGTAAATACACTTCAACTTCCTTTTGATCCCAAAACGGGGTAAGCAGAAGCACTTGCTAAGCAATTACCCACGGTTAGTCAACTTTGTTTAAACCAAAAACATAAGAGATATGGAATTAAATTTCTCCATTAAGAAAAAAAATAAGTCTCGGCAAACGGAGCAGGCGTTCTACAACCCTCTGGCAAGGTGGACTGATGATATGCGCAAGATGGCCGGCAGAAGTTGGATGCGAGAAGCCGAAAACAGATCACAGTGGCGTGCAATTGGAGAGGCATATGTCCAGCAGTGGACAAGTATGGGCTTTTCGCCTTTCGCATCCAGCTTCTGCCAGCCATCTTAGGTATATCATCAGTCCACCTTGCCTGAGGGCGTCCTACACTCCGTTTGCCGAGACGCAGTCTCCACTCGAGAACTCGTTTGCCCCAA
This sequence comes from Conopomorpha cramerella, assembly GCA_012932125.1. Lineage (NCBI taxonomy): Eukaryota > Metazoa > Arthropoda > Insecta > Lepidoptera > Gracillariidae > Conopomorpha > Conopomorpha cramerella. Next base: position 16,246 of record SJJU01008798.1, on the reverse strand, counting down.
CGGTCATCGGTTCTACGGCTAATACGGCGGCCCACTGCCACTTCAGCTTGCTAAAACGATGAGATGTGTCGATGACTTTGGTTCTCTGTCGGATCACTTCATTTCTGATTCAATTCTTCAGAGAAAGCCCTTTCCATAGCACCTGTATGTTTATGCCTGTGCCCATTTAATTAAATAATTTTCAGTACAAATATTTGTGCTACTTTGTTCCTCAAAGCCATCTTAACGAACGCAATTTGGAACACATCCGTGTTGCATATTGTAACGTATTTCACAAGAACCTGTCTGTTATAGTATAATGAGATAGTTTAAGCAGAACGCTGTCGTTTTACTTCTCAGTTAACGTTTTTCCATATTAATTGCTACCTGAAAATTGGTAATTTTAAATGTCGGCGAAGACAGGGGCCCGCGTGAAGTCATCCGTGACATTGTTGCACAAGTATTTCCGGAGCTTGTTAACAGTATAGTTTATAAGGATGCGGAGATCATGTTATATTTGTATAAATACATAGATGCAAATGAAGCGTACGGAAATCCACTTTCGAAGCAACTAACATGAGCCGTTCATTATGCCAATATTGCTCTAGCTTGGTCTTTGCAAGTTAAAATATACCAAATGAACATAGTTAATGTAAAAACCCAAATGTATAAACGAAAATAATGAACTGTAAAGTACAAAAAAGTGCATTAAACGTACTCAGTCTAATCAGATTGAAACAATGTATAAAACATGAATCAGCTGTTTTTAATGCAATCGTAGGACTGCAAACGATTAGTTCAATTTTATTTTCTTGATTATTAAAATCAAAATGAAATGAAAATATTTATTTACTGTTTGACAGTTCGGTAACATACATGTGGTTGGGGACTCACTTGTAAGTTATAATAACCTGTGCCAGTGAGAACCCGCGCTTCCTTTATAGTTTTCACAAAATAAAAATAAAACTGTAAAGATAAATTCTGACAATGAAAGAAAAAAATAAAAATGAAAAAAAAATTACCGACTTCAAAATGTTTAGTGACTGCGAGTGGTTTGTTCATCATCATAATCAGCCACATAACGTCCACTGCTGGACGAGGGCCTCCCCCAATGATTTCCGTCATTTGGTGGGAAGTGCCAATAATCGGCACGCTTGGCAGGCGGGTTGGCGATCGCAGTGGTGTTGTGGTTTAACTCACAGAGAGCGCTGCTGCCCGTTCTCTGAAGAGTTCTTTCGGTCGCCACTTAAGAACCCCTGACGGGAAAAGTTGGGCTGGGGTGGTGACACGTGTATTCTATTCGCCGTCACAACACGGCACAGTGATTGATTAATATTTTTCTTAATTATTGCATGAAAATTTGGTCAATTCCTTTGAAAAAAATCAACATAAGCGAGTCCGAAGTCGCTCATAGAATAAAGTAGCTCCATCTCTTTTGTTGAAAACATAAACCACCTTTGACAGATTGATTTTTTTAGAAAACTCCTCATTAGAGAGCAATGTAGCGTGCAGATTATGCTATGCAGTTGTGTAAAGAAATTAACTATTACATCTATGTAAACAGGTTAGTAAATCAGTCTCGACAACCATTGTGATGTATAATCTAATTTTCAGATAGGAAACCACGAAAAAGCAAGTGAACATCGCATATTGACATATGTATTTTATGTTCTCATATTGTGGTATTAACAAAATTAGAACTGAGCTAGTTCACTGCTGGTAAAGGTCTAAAAATCTAGTCAAATGTACACCAAATACGAATAAACTGGTCTAGGTCGAATAAATGCGTCAATTAATTAGTCAATGTTTTAAGTTTTTATGAATACGACGGATAGAGTTTATCGTTGTAATTTCCCGAAAAAATCAATAACTTATTTTCTTATGAATGTTTGGCTAGTGGCAACGCACGTTAACGAAAGGTTGTTTCACTTAAAATAGACGTGGGACAAGAATTAAATACGTTAAAAAAAATGTCTTATGACATTTTGAGAACTTTTGGAGAAGTTTTGTCCTAGTTGTCTTCTAGTCTTTTAAGATTTTTGGGTTTTCGAAGGACAAATTTCAAATAATGTCTTGTATAACACACCTTAATATTATTATGCCCTTTCTGCAGCGTAGAAAATAAAATGCATTTTCTTTATCTCGGGAATTCCAACATTGCTTCATCTACATCAATGTTTGCCCTCCGTATCTCTGTCTATAAAAAGAAATGTAGCAGAGGCTGTATGTCCGGCTTATACCTTAAGAACCACTTGATGGAAATAAATATTACTTATATTATAACACATAACAGTAACTTCGATGATTTTTCAAAAAACCATGGGTATTTGCTTAGAAAGTGCCTCTGCCTGTCCCGCACTTTCTTTTTGTTGCCTTTCAAATTGCGTAAAGAGTATTTTTTTGTTCAAAACAGTACTTACTATCATCACGACAAGTTTTTCCTAACTTGTCTACTATTATTTACGATGGGCAACTGTCAAGCACCTTTTTTTTAAAACACAGTGAACAAGCGTTTGACCAACATCCTGTCTGATGTGGTCTACGATGGAGCACACTTGTTCATTAGGTACCTATTCATCCGCAACTTGAAGACCTTCAGACTGTACTGCGCAGGAAACACAGACTCCGGCAAGTCATTCCACATCCTGGCGGTTCGCACTATGAAAGTAGACGCAAACCGTTTGTTTCGCGTAAATGGAATATTAACCTGGTATGGACGACAGTTTGCCGTTCTCCTGGTTGTCTTATTGTAAAAGCGCGATGGGGGTTTTAGGTTATGCAACTCCGTAGCACACTCTCCGAAATGCACCCGATAGAAGACATATAGGCTCGCAACCTTGCAGCGATGCTCTAGGCTTTGTAGACGAGCATCAAACAGTCTGTCGTCACATCAATATTCCATACACGATCGAACTTGTGCTTGATACAATGTGAGTATCTGTTCCGATGTGAAATACCGTCGCACTGTCGAGAGGATGCCCAACTTCTTGGCTGGGCGTTGGGCCGTAGCCTCAACATAGGAGTCAAAGTTGAGGTTTGGGGGTTGGCGTCATACCTAAAAGTTCGAGCCGATTCGCCATAAGCAGGGGAACCTGCAACCTGCTCCTAGACCAGTTTAAACAGTTGGAAGCCTCGTAGGTATGTATTATGTATATTATGTATATTAATGTGTTTCTTTGTCAGCTGGCACTCGTGAAAGTTTTCATTCCGATTTCACGCTTAAGTCAAAGAACCAAGAACAAATAATAAAATATACCGTACGAACCAATTGAAACATTTAGTATAGTCACTAATTAGCACATTTATTATTTCAATAACAATAGCGGTAAAATATTATTCATTATTGATATTATAAAGTAAATAAAAAGGCAAAACATATGTTAATGTGTAATTGAATGCTTCCACATATATATGTTTTTACTTCGCCTTCGTAGTTATAGTATGAGACTGCAATATCACCTCTTGTACAGACGACAAGTAGGAACACCTCTTGAACAAGTAGGTAGCTACTACTTGTTTTCTCATATCAAACATTGTGCTAAACGTAGCTATATAAAAAAGATAGGGTATTTTATCTAATAATCATATCATTCTAGTATAACCACTTGAAGTTTCTAAACCAGAGTCGATAAAGAAGAATCATCAGAATGAAGATTTGGTTATTAATATGTGCTCTGAAGATCTCTTACTACAATGGAGTGACGTCACAAAGCTGCCCCGATATAGCAACATCTACGACCATGACTGCAAATACTTCAGTGAGTACTTGAGTTTGATAACGAGTACGTTATTAAATAGTATTATTACTAAATTAATTAATTTAGCCCAGTTATTTTTATCCCCTAAGAGTTTGAATTGAGAAAATGAAGTCCTTATATCTTAAGCAAAATATGCCCACGATGTTGTTTATGTTCCACTCACGCGGGTTTCCTTACAATCTATATACCTTTTCCGTAAGATTGAGGCTGTGAAAAAAACACCTATTGCTATACAATTAGCGTAGCCGAACGAGCTTCGAAGCGAAAAATGCAAAAAAAAATCTGATAAGTTTTTTTGTTATTGCAGGCACCAAGAGGCATTCTGACGTCACGCACTGGAGTTCCCGTCACACTACAAGAACTAAATACCCTCACCGGATCCATTTTCTTGTTGCGAAACAAATACTTTCTGGAGACAATGTCACATTTTTCTAATGAAAGGATACCCGAGCGAGTCGCGCACGGTCGAGGAAGTGGGGCCTTCGGTTACTTCAAGGTCACTCACGACATTTCGGACATCTGCAAGTCCAAAGTGTTCAATGGAATAGGGAAAACCACGAATGTATCTGTTAGATTCTCACCAGCTATTGAGCTTAGAGGCGGCATCGACATGGCCCGCGAAGCAAGAGGTTTTGCGGTAAAATTCCATACTGAAGATGGTAATTTAGACTTTCCGTTTTTCAACCATCCGGTGTTCTTCTTCAACAATCCTGCTCTCTTCCCTCCGTTCGTACACAGCAACAATCCCAGCGCTGTTAACTTTGTACCTGATAATAATGTTAGATATGGCTTCCTCACTGATAACCCAGAAACGTTCAATATTGTCCTTCGGTTGAACACAGATGAAGGGGTTACGGATGGGTACAGGTACATGTCGGGCTTCAGTATTCACACGATGCAGGTTTCAAACAGCAAGAATGAAACGTACTTTGTGCGGTTCATCTTTACTCCCGATGCAGGCAAGAAGTATCTGACACCGGAGCAGGAGACGTCACTCGCTGGTACCGACCGCGCGTACTTCAGTCGGGATCTGTACAACGCTATTGGAAACGGCAGCTGCCCTTCTTGGACTCTAAACATGCAGGTTTTGACATGGGAAGATTGCAAGAATGCTGGTTTTAACGTATTCGATTTAACGCAGTTTCTTCCAGAAGATAAATATCCATTGCGTCCAATAGGTAAACTGGTGCTGAACAGAAATCCTTTAGATTATTTCGCTGAAGTTGAACAAATTATATTCTCCCCATGTAATTTGGTGCCTGGAATACAAGGAGCCCCGGACAAGACCTTCGAAGCGCGCTGTTTAGCATACGAGCTCGGCCACATTCATCGTTTGGGAATAAATTTCAACAACGTCAGAGTGAATAAGCCAGTTACAGAAGTTCACACTTATCTTAGAGATGGTTCTCCGCCGGTAGGTGACAACGATGGTAGCGGACCAGATTATTGGCCAAACTCCTTCAATGGACCCTATCCAGTGGATAACACAGACCCACCGCTAATCCAGATCGACCAGGACTATCCAACATACAATCTGAATCAGAGTGTAGAACTATACAAAACCTTCAGTGATGGGGAAAAGGACAGGATCACGACGAATATAATCAAGTCCTTGAGTTATACTTTTAATTCGATACAAGAAAGGGTGCTTCAGAGGTTCGCTGAGATCAGTCCGGAGATCGTCCAGCGAATAGAAGAGCGGTTGGGCAGACGATACACTTGTGATGAATGTTAGGACTTTGTACGTATAGCATGCCCATACAATTTTTTGACTTTAAATCAGGCATTTAATAATATCTTATGGAACGCAAAGGTTTCCAGTGCACTTAAAATAATAACAAACCCAAAATGTCACACAACAATGGAGTGTTCACACTCCATCGTAGACCACATCTCTGCTTAACATCGGGCAGGATAGTGGTCCAACGCTTGTAGTGCAACAAGCGTGTTAAAACACAACAGCCAATTTTGGAAATGTTCTGGAGATTCATGATACATATTTTCGCATAACACACATTTTTCGAAATCTAGACACGTGGTAGTGTTTCAAGCCAGGTTCAAGGAACAGAACTGGCGAGCCGCACAGAGTGTAATATTACACTAACCATTTGGAGCCACTTTTGACCCTCTATTATTTACATTGAGTACTTGTTTTAATTTTTAATGATATCTTTGCACGTGTTGACTAACTTTTATTGTATAGAAGTGAGCAACGTGGTTGATTTTTTGTTTTATATTCTGACAGTTACAAATATTTCCTAGTTACATTCAATGCATTTTTGTGAAAAAAACATAATATCGACATTAAACTGAAAAGCTATCTAACAATTGTAACTTTATTTAATCAAAATACTTAAACATTGTTCAGTAATGTAATATTAGGAGCGTTTTCATGTAATTTGTGAGTGAACAGATTATGCAAGTGTGGATAAGCACTAGGCTGGTGGATAGGCAATCGTGCTGCGTCGTAGACCACATCGCTACTCAACAACAGATAGGATGGTGATCATACAGGGCCGACAGATGACGCTATTTCTGGCAAGATACCTTTTTTTTGTTGACGAGGGGGAAATCCTCATGGACATCCCGCCGTTATGGGGACGGAGACGGGGTAGTTTCAGACTTCTACTGACTAAAACCCCCTCGATGGCCTTCATTTATCGCTGGTGCTGGGTGGGTCCTGGGCACCCAGAGGACATTCTTCAGGGCCCACCCAACGAGTGACCAGCCCCTGTGGGCTCCTCCTCGAGTGGTTCGTCCACTCCAATTCTACGGCGGAAACCGGGCCATTCGGCACCGCCGACCATCGCGGGAGCATTTGTGCAGGTACCGGGGACCCCACTCCGACACCAGGCAGGGGATACCGTATTCCATATCCAATTCTTCCTAAGGGCCCGGAACTACAGGGAGAATGGCAAGATACCTGGCCGCACATTGACTAGTCTCCTACTTGTCAGAACAATTCAGGATGAGTCAAGCGTGATTAAAATTCATCTAAAATAATCTAGGAGACTTGAAGTCATATTTTAAAATCTTTAAATGTACTTTTCACAAAACACTACGAATTTGAAGTATTACCTATTGATATTGTGATGCATTAATACAAGTATTTAAAGCCAATTATCATTTCACTTAGCTTTGAAGGATGTGACAGCAAAAGTTTCCCACAGATGATACCCCTCCAACAACTGTAGATCGTATAGCAGATCTCAGATCTTTAACTCACACGTAGAAGTCTCTTCCAATAAGCATGTCTCTCAGCATTCTGTTTTAGGTCTTTTCTGGATGATAGGCTAAAAACCTGCAAAAAAATATGTAACAGGGTCTGAATGTCTGCTTGTACCTTAAAAGAATTGAATATTATTCATATTATCATAATCATCGGGTAAAATGCGTGTAGATATTACTCGATGATTATAAAAAATGGCTGCCCGGCTTTAGGATTAAAAGGCGTGAAGTGTTTTTTTTTTCTACGAAAAAGTATTTACTGTCAAATCCCCAAAAGTTTTTTCCTAAATGGGGAATTTTCTTTGGCGTTTTTCTGACAGATTTTCGGACGGAGAACTTTCATTACTGTCATCATGACAGTTGTCAGAAAAACGCCAAAGAAAATTTCCCATTGTTATGTCTCTTATTATATACGATGAGCAACTGTCAGGCACGTCTTAGACCAAAGTGAACAGTTGGAAGCCTCGTTGGTATGTATATTGATTTGCTTCTTGACAGCTGACACTCGTGAAGGTTTTTATTCCGATGTCACGCATAAGTCAAAGAACCAAGAACAAATAATAAAATACTTCGTACTTACCAATTAACACATTTAATATAGTCATTAATTAGCACATTTATATTTATTGATTTTTTTATGTAAATAACGAGGCAAAACATATTTTAATTTGCAATTATATGCTTCCACATATAAATGTTTATATTTAGTCTTTGTAGTCATAGTATGAGACTGCAATATCACCTCTTGTACGTAGCTACCTTCTTGTTTTCTCACAGCAAATATTTGAACACCGTGCGTATTATGTTCAACGGAGCTATATAAAGAGATATGGTATTTCACATAATAATCATATCATTCCGGTATAACAGCTTGAAGTTTCTAAACCAGAGTCGATAAAAAAGAATTATCAAAATGAAGATATGGTTATTAATATGCGCTCTAAAGATCTCTTACTACGATGGAGTCAGATCACAAAGCTGTCCCGATATAGCGACATCTACAACAATGGCTGCAAATACTTCAGTGAGTACTTGTGTTTGATAACGTACTAGCGATTCCCGCAATTTTGCCCGATTATTTTTGATCCCCTGAGAGTTTGAATTGAGAAAGTGAAGTCCTTATATCTTAAGCAAAATATGCCCACAATGTTTATGTTCCACAACGCGGGTTTCCTCACGATCTATATACCTTTTCCCTAAGATTGAGGCTGTGAAAAAGACACCTATTGCTATACGATTAGCGTGTACTTGTGTTTCATGCCCTCAATAAAGCTCGGTTCTTTTGATCTCCTTAGAATTTCGAAGTGTGTGAAGTGAAGTGTTTAACGAATGATATAGAGTTAACAGTGGTTTATGGCGCTGGCAATGCATTGACTCCTGTTTTACGTTGTATAACCTAAATTGAAATATCGTAATACTGTGTTGGTGTTTTTGAACCCAAATAAAAATAAATAAATGTATATCTTAAGCAAAATATGCCCTCAATGCCGCAAGCTCATATACCCCAACGTGGATGGTGGGGCGGTGACCGTTTTATGTTCCACACACCTTCTCGTATTTCTTCACGAGCTATATTCCTTTACCGTAAGAGTGAGGGGCAGGCTGTGAATAGAGACCCATTGCTGTACGACCAGCGTCGTCACACGACCTTCAAAGTGAAAATCTGATTAGCTTTTTTGTCTTTTGCAGGCACCGAGAGGCGTTCTGACATCACGCACTGGAGTTCCCGTCACATTACAAGAACTAAATACCCTCACCGGATCCATTTTTTTGTTGCGAAACAAATACTTTCTGGAGACAATGTCACATTTTTCTAACGAAAGGATACCCGAGCGAGTCGCACACGGTCGAGGGAGTGGGGCCTTCGGTTACTTCGAGGTCACTCACGACATCTCCGACATCTGCAAGGCCAAGGTGTTCAACGGAATAGGGAAAACCACGAATGTATCTGTTAGATTCTCACCAGCTATCGAGCTTAGGGGCGGCATCGACATGGCCCGCGAAGCAAGAGGTTTTGCGGTAAAATTCCATACTGAAGATGGTAATTTAGACTTTCCGTTTTTCAACCATCCGGTGTTCTTCTTCAACAATCCTGCTCTCTTCCCTCCGTTCGTACACAGCAACAATCCCAGCGCTGTTAACTTTGTACCTGATAATAATGTTAGATATGGCTTCCTCACTGATAACCCAGAAACGTTCAATATTGTCCTTCGGTTGAACACAGATGAAGGGGTTACGGATGGGTACAGGTACATGTCGGGCTTCAGTATTCACACGATGCAGGTTTCAAACAGCAAGAATGAAACGTACTTTGTGCGGTTCATCTTTACTCCCGATGCAGGCAAGAAGTATCTGACACCGGAGCAGGAGACGTCACTCGCTGGTACCGACCGCGCGTACTTCAGTCGGGATCTGTACAACGCTATTGGAAACGGCAGCTGCCCTTCTTGGACTCTAAACATGCAGGTTTTGACATGGGAAGATTGCAAGAATGCTGGTTTTAACGTATTCGATTTAACGCAGTTTCTTCCAGAAGATAAATATCCATTGCGTCCAATAGGTAAACTGGTGCTGAACAGAAATCCTTTAGATTATTTCGCTGAAGTTGAACAAATTGTGTTCTCACCGTGTAACTTGGTGCCTGGAATACAAGGAGCCCCGGATAAGACCTTCGAAGCGCGCTGTTTAGCATACGAGCTTGGCCACATTCATCGTTTGGGAATAAATTTCAACAACGTCAGAGTGAATAAGCCAGTTACAGAAGTTCACACTTATCTTAGAGATGGTTCTCCGCCGGTAGGTGACAACGATGGTAGCGGACCAGATTATTGGCCAAACTCCTTCAATGGGCCCTATCCAGTGGATAACACAGACCCACCGCTAATCCAGATCGACCAGGACTATCCAACATACAATCTGAATCAGAGTGTAGAACTATACAAGACCTTCAGTGATGGGGAAAAGGACAGGATCACGACGAATATAATCAAATCCTTGAGTTATACTTTTAATTCGATACAAGAAAGAGTGCTTCAAAGGTTCGCTGAGATCAGTCCGGAGATCGTCCAGCGAATAGAAGAGCGGTTGGGCAGACGATACACTTGTGGGGAATGTTAGGACATTGTATAGCGTGTCCAAATTTTCCAGTTAATCTAAAATAAATGAGAAATCTATAATGTCCCACATGAAGAGGTAAATTTTGGAGATGTTTAGCGAGATCCGTGACACACATTTTAGAATTTTCAAGGCTCCAAAATTCCCGTTACCCTAAGTAATAGAAGTATTATTTACGTTTAATTTTGAATAAGATTTTTCTACGTGTTGACAAACTTTTATTGTAGATAAGTACTCACAACGTTGTTAAATTTTTGTTTTATATTCTGACACCTACAAATATTTTTTCTAGTTACAATTCATTTTCTGTGAAAAACATTATTATGACATTAAACTGAAAAACTATTAAACAAGTGTAAATTTATTTCATCAAAGTACTTTAAAATATTTCAACAATAACATAAAATTTTAGAGATGGTAGTACTATTACAGGAAAAAAGTCAAATTCGTCAATTCATCATGATCAGTCTATACTTGTCCACTGCTGGAGATAGGCCTCTCCAATTGCACGTCACTGTAATCTGTTTTGGACTTCTCGCATCCAGCTTCTGCCAGCCATCTTCGCATAGCGCATATCATCCGTCGTTTTTTATTTCTAGATATTAGTAACCATGTCTGTAACCTGTGCCTTTTTGATGAAGCGAAATGAATATGTCAGGGCCGTGACAAATGGAGATCTGTAGTCTTTGCCTACCCTGGAAGACAGGCTTGAAGTGTACGTACGTATGTATAAAATAATGTCGTTTTAGTTACACTACTTATAAGTCAAAAGCGGTAGAACTGATTTGGCTGGACGAACGAATTTGTGAGGACGTAGCTTAGAACCATTAGAAAGACATAGGATACTTATTATCCAGTTCCTGTGGGACGCGTCAATAAATAGATGGTGTTATATTTTGTATGAAGTATGACCGGCCCGTTGCTGTAGTGGTCAGCGTGTCTGCATCTATTCCGCAGGGTTCGATTAACACCGCTGACGTATTTAGATGATTTTAAGTACTTGTTGGATGTGTCTGGGTGTTTTATTTATATAAGTAAAAAAAAGTATTTAAGTAAGTATATTTCGTCGTCTGAATTCCATTTCACAAGTGCTTTAGCTACTTAACATGGGATGAAGGCAATGTGTGTGTTGTTGTGAAGTATATTTTTTTTTAAACTGAAACTACGCGAATAAAATCGCTGGCCATCCACTTGTATCTTACACAAGTTGCAATTTGTCTCCCGACCAAGCATAAAATAATTATGATTAGTAGTAAATGTATATTGTGGCTAAACAGCTGGCTCTGGATACACTGTTCTCAAACCGTGACCAAATATATTTATTACCAGTTCATTTTATTTATTTACCTTTAGATGTATTTTTGTATTGAAACGTACTTCTCTTGTGCGTATAAAAACATATTTTCTTCTGAACAATATTTAATTAAGTCAACACTTACTTCATATTAAGTCGAACTGTATATAATAGAAATGATATATGTATTGTTCACATTGCAGTGTCATTTCCCTTGAGTACAACTAGGTACTTGAAATCTAGAAAACAATTCTCTAAGTTAACGATCACCTTCGAAATGATACTTTTTCTTTTTTCTTGTTTTTTAAACGTTTTTGTCCTTCATGGAGTCACAGCACAAGACTGTCCGGATATAGCGTCATCTACGTTATTGGAATATGCCAGAAACCACTCAGTAAGTACCTTTCGATGGACTTCACAAAACTCGTCTTCACAAAACATATTATGCTGTAAAGTTTTAGATATCCTTTGTTAAGTACTATTTTATCTATTTCCTTTTGTATCGTTCATTATCCTTTTCATAGCAAATAGGAGGATTAACCAGAGATACTAAAAATACATCCACGTTTCACCATGCAAAAGAGTTAAGGGCCTATTTCTCTTTTTGATGTCATCATCGCTGCATACAAAATCGCTTTCCTATACGTATTATCATATACACATAGACAGGTATACAAAATGTCTGTTTTGTTATTAAAAGTAATTTTCGGAACATTGGTGTAGGTACATGTCAAATGAAAAGTGTTTCGTTCAAATTTCTCGAGTTTCATTGTCTTTTTCATTTTCAGGTAAAAACTCTGACGACGCGCACTGGAGTACCCGTATCGTTAGACCAAACAGACACCCTCGACAAGAATCTACTGCGAGACAAATACTTCCTAGAGTCGATCACACATTTCGCGCACGAGAGAATTCCTGAACGGGTCGCTCACGGCCGAGGAAGTGGGGCCTTCGGTTATTTCGAGGTCACACACGACGTCTCGGACATCTGCAAGTCTAAAGTTTTCAACGGGATAGGCACAAAGACGCCAGTAGCCGTGAGACTTTCGCCAGCAGTCCAACTTCGGGGTGGCGTCGACACAAACCGTGAGGCGAGAGGTTTTGCTGTTAAATTCTACACTGAAGATGGAAATTTAGACCTCATGTTGTTCAATCTACCAGTTTTCTTCTTCAACGAGCCGTCACTCTTCCCATTGTTAATACATGCTCTTACCCCCAGTCCAGTTAACTTCGTCAATGACAACAATAAGAAGTTCGACTTCATTACGTCGAGACCTGAAGCCTTTAATTTTTTCCTCCGGTTGAAGTCTGACGAAGGCCTTACTGACGGTTATAGGTACATGTCTGGCTTCAGTATTCACACTATGCAGGTATCGAACAGTAAGAATGAGACGCACTTTGTGAGGTTCACCATGAGTCCCGATGCAGGTAAGAAGTACCTCACACCGGAACAGGCCAAGAAAATAGGAGGTTCCGACACCGCGTACTTCACTCGGGATCTGTACAACGCTATTGGAAACGGCAGTTGCCCCTCTTGGACACTAAATATCCAAGTCTTGACATTGGATGATTGCAAGAATGCCGATATCGACGTATTCGACTTGACGCAAATTCTTCCTGAAGATAAGTATCCCTTACGTCCTATAGGGAAACTTGTGCTGGACAGAAATCCTTTAAATTATTACGCACAGATTGAACAATTAGCGTTTTCTCCGTGCAATCTGGTACCAGGAATACAAGGTGCCCCAGACAAGACGTTCGAAGCGCGCTGTCTTGCATACGAGGTAACTCACAATCATCGTTTAGGGATAAACTTCAACAAAATAAAAGTGAATCAGCCGATGAAAGAAGCACACACTTTTCTAAGAGATGGTGTACCACCAGTTGGTGATAACGATAACCACCCAAGCAATCGTCCATTGCCTGTTGAAAACACCGATCCACCTCTAATTCGGATCACCCAGAAATACAGGACCTACAATCTGAATCAGAGTGTAGAACTGTACAAGACTTTCGGCGATGGAGAGAAGGACAGGATCACGACGAATATAATCGACTCCATGAGTTATACATTAAAGTCGACACAAGAGAAGGCGCTTCAAAGGTTCGCTGAGATCAGTCCGGAGATCGTCCAGCGAATAGAGCAACGGCTGGGCAGAAGATATACTTGTGACGATTGTTAGTGTACATTTCATTTTATGTACTCGTTAATTTATGATATAAATAAATTCATACTCAAGACCAGCTAGAACTGATTTATTCCTCAACTCGTAAAGGCGCAGTCTAACAGGCTCGATAACATTATAATTTATTTATGGTAAGGTAGTTGGGCAACTCATATTTAGATATTTTCAAGCCGACTGGGAAAAACCGTCGGCCTAACGTCTGCTGCCGAAGAAGTAGGCGGCCGTAATATCTCACATTGGCAAAACTAGTACCCTAGAACATCCATGCCACGGGCAAGCGCGGTAGAGTCAGTGCCTACATTTCCTGAGCCTCTATAATTTTTGAAACAGGAAACGTAAATAATAGCTCTGGCATAGAATACAATGTAATTTGAGCATCAGCATATTGCTTTTAATTTTTTTATCATACGTAGCGTTAGTCAGAAATCATAACATCGGCCTTCCGAAAGTCACTCCACCACGATCGGTATTGTGCTGTTAATCAGACCTCCAACGAGGCAAGTTTATCCTTGCTGCGCTCTGGTCTACAAGCACTGGGGTTTTTTGGATGAGAAGTTGTTTCCCATAGTTTCCCGTCGCTCCTTTACCCACCCGAGTTTGATTCGACTAGGGGCCTTTTACTCGAAGTTGGATTTACCTAAACAGATAACTTGTTCTACCCTGTACCCTTCAAATACGAATCGTATAACTGGATTCCTCTTTTTTGCACATTATGAAAGTATAGGAACTAAATCATAACAACAAAGTACTTATCAAACTTCCTTAATTTTGTATCAAAGTCACAACTCTCGACGCACACAGTAACATGCGTTCTTTTAGGATTTGGAAATTCTATTATGATCTTGTAAGTATGCATTTTGGCAGAGGCTAAAAACGAAATCTGCCGAGACAATATTAGAAAATATTTGGCTACCGTGGTTACGGCCACGATCCTGTCTGGTGTTAAGCCGGGATGTGGTTCCAGGGTGAAACACGCTTGTACACCCGGGACTTGAACATACCCCGATTGAATTCACAGGAATTATAGACTCCGGCAAGTCTTTCCAAAACCACAATATTCGGACTTTCAAGGTCTACTCAAAGCGTTTGGTGCTCGTTAATCGGAATTTCCACTTTATATGGAAGACATTTCACCTTTCTCCTGGTTTTCCGGTTGTAAATGCGTGAAGGATGTATTAAAATAAACTATGTAACTCCAACGCAAACTGCTCGATAGTCTGGTAGAATAACCCCTGAAGAAGAAGAAGACAGAAGGCTAGGCTCCCCCCGGGATCTACCCCAGTCGTCATTGATTGAGCTCTGGTCTATTCTGGATGCCGCTCTAGATCCTGGCTCTAAAAGGAATCACAGTGGTGGGAAAGTGGGTAGGAATATCTCGGTAAAAGCCTGTAGAAAACGTTCTGGGCTTTGAAATAGAGTTTTTTCCAATTTGTCATCATATATGGCTTGATATAGAGCTTCCTCGGTATGAACCTCTGTTTGAGTAATTTTATATCTGACTCAAGAAACATCAACGACCGGTGACAATGTTATGTTAATTAGCAATTGCATTGATGTAGGTGCGTTTACTTAATTTGCATTTTCATATGTGTAAATTAAATACGTATTTCCTATGGTAAATATTTAGTTAAGTAAAAACGTTGTTCATATTTCTATAAAGTAGAAATGATGGAAATATTTTCACATTATATTGTAATTTGCCCCGTGAGTTGGCATCTTCAGAAACTAAGTTTAGAATCGAAATGATTATTTTAATTTTGCCTTTTCTTTTAAATGTTTATGTCCTTGATGGAGTAACTGCGCAAGATTGTCCAGATATAGCGAGCTCTACGTTGTTGGAATATGCCAGAAACCATTCTGTAAGTATTGTTGGCTTATAATTTATTCCGAGATGTATTATAGAGAATCCATCATCACTATCAGCTTAGATTCGTCTACTGCTGGACACCGGCATCTTCATTTGCACGCCACTGGGATTGGTATTCAGCTTCTGCCAGCCATCTTGTGAACATAAATTAGTCGTAATCACGAAAGAATTTGAATCTCATAAAAGTCAAAAGCCATACAAAAATAGTTTTCACGTGGTTTTATTCCACTCGAGGTTTGTGCAACACAGATTCATAATGCTCCTTCTCGTGGTTCTTGCAACAAAATACGCTGTTTTGGTTTTGTGATTTTTCTCACCTCTTTATTAGCCATTTGATATGGCTTGTGATAAGTTTATTTTGAATTATCTTCTAAAATATAAAAGGAGAAGCTGACTGACTGACTGAAAATGCACAGCCCAAACGGCTAAACGTATAAACTTTAAATTTGGCAAGGACTTAGATTAGGAAGGAACTAAGAAAGGAATTCCCGGAATTCTCAAGGGAACGGGATTTATCGGAAAAAACCGTTTGTATGAAACTAGAGGCTACTACAACGAAGAAATTAGAGGCTTGAAATTCGGTATTTAGATCATAAATACGACAGGGATTTTAAATATTCCTACCGAAATGATGAAACAGGAATAATATACAGTGGCAAAACAACGTTTGCCGGATCAGCTAGTCTCTAATATCCCTCTTGTTTCCCAGAGGGTCAGCGAAGACGAACATGCATGTTTGATAATTTACGTGCTCAAGAACATTTGTTACATTTTCAGGTAAGCACTTTGACGACGCGGACTGGAGTGCCTGTAACCCTGG
>SJJU01008795.1:0-13100 GCA_012932125.1 Conopomorpha cramerella | reverse complement strand
TCCCACGGAATGCTGCAGTTCTGTGCTCAGGGATAGCAAGCACTGCCTTTGAGGAGGCACGAATAGGGCAAGCTCGTCGTTCCTGGCGCCAAGCAAGCTTCTCATACAGGTATGGTGGCTTTTGTGAGGATATTACCCCGAACAGTAGAACCGCTAAATGGAGCTTTTGTCTTGCTTTCATTTTCAGTGATTGGGCATTATTGAGGAAGGGAGAGACGTGGCTTCGTCGTGGTATATTGAAGCAGAATCGTGCACAGGCATTCTGCACCCGCTGAATAACCTTCTGTGTCTTCTCATATAGACAGGGCCCTAGCACTGCATCACAATAATTTAGCTTAGACATAATCAGAGATTCAACTAGTCTTACTCGGGCGTTCTCATTCAAAAACTTTCTGATTTTGTACAGGACTTTCAGTCTGTACAGACAGTTACGTGCTAGTTCATCGACGTGGTACTCGAATTTTAGACCTGAATCCATAATTATACCCAGATTACGAGCTTGAAAAACCCGTTCAATGGGTGTACCATTAATCATAATCTGGAGGTGCGAGTCAGAGAGTTTATCAATTTGATGTTTGCTTCCCATGATCATGTAAACGGACTTCTTTGGATTGAGCACTAGAGCATTCTTATTGGACCAAACAGAAACAGCGTTAAGGTCTCTGTTTACAGCACGGATAACATCATTTGGACTGGTGAAGCCCTCTGACGACAAGAACAATTGAGTATCATCAGCATAGAGATGGGACTTACACATCTTTATGCAGTTGCTGATGTCCGCGCAGTATATGAGGAACAGCAAAGGACCCAGAATTGAACCCTGAGGCACCCCACGAGTAACAGAGCTAAGATTAGACTCAGAGGACGTACCATCAGGCTGCGTTATGATAACTTTTTGGGCTCTGTCGCTAAGGTAGTCATTGAACCATGATATAGCTCCATGGTCAAAACCGTAGAATGACAATTTCGATAGAAGTAGTGGAATACTTATAGCGTCAAATGCACGTGAGAAGTCAAGTAAGATGAGGAAGCTACCATGACCTTTGTCTTGATTGGAGAGAAGGCAATCTACAACGTCAAGAAGAGCAGTGTTGGTGCTATGTGCTTTGCGAAATCCGGATTGAACTTTAGGAAAAATACAATTAGCTTCACAGTATGCATATACTTGGTCGTATACTACCTTTTCTAGGATTTTAGACATATACGGGAGAATACTGATTGGTCGAAGGTCTCCCATAGTTTCTGGGTTACTATTTTTAGGAATAGGTTGAACTAGAGCTAGCTTCCAGGAGGCAGGGAAAGAGGACGAAAGAATAGATCGATTAATAATATCGGTGATAGCGCCAAGAGTCTGAGGAAGAGTAAGAAAAAGCATATCTCTAGTGATTTGGTCAAAACCCATCGCATTTGATCCTAAAGACCTTATTACCTTAAGTATTGAATTCGCACCAACAGGATGTAAACTGAATGTCGCTGGGCAAAACCGGTGAAATTCAAAATACGACAATAGTGATATATTTACAACTTCCCGTCCTGGTACGTTTAGGAAGTGCTGATTAATTTCATTGGGATCAGTAAAACTGTCTAGATGACGTGATTTTTTACTGAACACAGGTAGTGCAACGTCAGAAGCTGGATGCGAGAAGCCGAAAACAGATCACAGTGGCGTGAAATTGTAGAGGCCTATGTCCAGCAGTGGACAGGTATGGATTGATGATGATGATGATGATATTGTGGTGCAACTATAGGTAGTATTAGGTAGCTACCTAATACTGATTATACCAACATGATTTTTCTAGAGAGATAAGTGATTTTGATCGGCAGACCTGCAAGAGCAGCTGGACACCGCCATCACCCAGTCCAACAACATCGGGCTCAAGGTGTGCGGCGCGCTGCGTCAGTTCGAGCCGGTCGCGAGCAAGGCGCGGCACAACAGCGTGGTGTCCCGCATCGCGCGCCTGCAGTACGCCAGCACGCGGCGCCTGTACGCCGACGCGCTGCAGCGGCACCAGGCCCTGCTGCAGACCATCCGCGACGGACAGTACACCTTGTTGCAGGAGCAGATTAAGCTGAGTGAGTGATTTTACGAACTTGTTTCTTTCATTTAGTTCACGCCAGTTCAGCAGACCTAGCACGTGCGCCAGATAACACACACTAAAGACACGACACAGAACAAATACTCGCTATTGGCTGTTATGTCACGCTTTGTGCGACTCAGCTAGTTTCAATAAATCGCAGCCCGTTGAAAAATCTTGTCGTAAAACTCTTTTGAAAAGAACACAGGCCGGCTTATTACGTATCTTGCACGGGCCGAGCAATTGACAGTGAGGTTTAAAAAGTTATAGCAGAATATAGAGAGAACCGAGGACGTAGCGTAGGTATAAACTGAAATAAAACAAAGAATACAAAGAACAGTTAACAACACCACTTCCTGAAATTCACCATATTGAGGTTTAGGTACCTACGCGCCACTGACCCACAAACACACATGATTCAAAGTTAGCACCTCACGGTCCGCGGAGTAGGGTAAACGACCTCAGTAGTGGCTGTCTCCGTTAATTAGAATCCTCCACTTCACAATGAGATTCGAGGAAGGTGTAAAGTGTTATTGGGAAATTGGGTAGAGTTCAGGAAATGGTTGATGGCTCATGCATTTACAGTAGGTAAGCAAGCACACTTGACCTCATGAACTTGTAACCTCAATGTTTTGTGAGGTACGAGTGCATTGAAATCCTTGGATGACGCAGTGGGTGGGTGTTTACTCGTCATGAAAGTTTAAAGCAGTTTTTGTCTGTAGGAAATTCGATGTTGCCTATTAAGAAAGTAGGATCTACAAAACAGAACATGTTCAGGAGAGAAGATAGTTTTGTATATTAAAACTAAACTACTTGTGGTACATACTTCAAATTTACAACAGCTTATAATCTTTGGTACCTTTACGTGATGTAATATACGTATAAGTTTATAGATCTTAATATCGCTAATCTAACGGTGTAGAAAAGTAAATTGCACTACCGACATTTTTAATTCGGACCATCGAATTATATCCAGTGACCTAATAGTATTTTTTTTTCTGTTGCAGCAAATCTGACAATCTCTGAAGAGGAATGTCAAGACTTGTTGGAGACGAGAAATATATCGCTGTTCGTCGATAATGTAAGTGCGAAAGGAACGCGTCTCTATTTTTCGGTATCTATACCAATATTATAAAGAGCAAAGGTTTGTTTGTTTGTTTTAATTGAATAGGCTCCGAAAGTACTGGACAGATTTGAAAATATCTTTCACTGTTGGAAAGCTACATTATTTCTGAGTTATTATTATCCCCAAATTCCCACAGGAACGAAAAGACGCGAGTAACACCGCTCGGTACAGCTAGTAAGCCATATTATTAGGTCGGCTAATAAGGAACTAATTTTCCTTAGTGAGGTGGACGTGGCCTCCTAGGTAGGTAACTTGTAGCCTAATTTAGGGCTTTGATGGTGTGAAAATCTTCGTAGTTAAGTAATTTTATGACTAAAGGTAACATCATTAGGAATATAATTTAATGACCTGAAATTAAGGTACATACATACTAACTTAAGAGCGTCTGTGGTCCAGTTGGTCGGATTCTCGACTTGCAACCGGGAGGACGCGGGTTCGAGTCCGGATACTGGACGTGTACCAATGGGACTCTTTTTCAGAGCCTATGTACGCAACGCAACGCTCGTACGGTGAAGGACAACATCGTGATGAAACCCGCACACCACAAGGTGTGTGAACCCTACCCCGCTTTGGGATTAAAAGGCGTGAAGTGTATTTTTTTTTATTTACATACTTACATCACCGTCTTCACGTTACAAACCATTATAGCGGTTAGAAAGCAAAAAATACTTAGGTACATCCAACTGTTGGTATTGTTACTTTAGATCGAAGCGGAGACGCAGGAGGCCCGGCTGGCGCTGCGCGAGGTGGAGTCGCGCCACGAGGAGCTGCTCAAGATAGAGGTGTCCCTCAAGGAGGTGCACGAGCTCTTCATACAGATGGCGCACCTTGTTGCTCAGCAGGTGAGACCATTCCCGCCGTTCTCACCAACCAGGCCAGTGGCGAAACGTTGCCCCTCAGACAAAATACTACTAGAATTGCAAGCCGTGTACCACCCTCACTCTGTCTTTTTTGCACTAAAATGTATGGAAAATGATCCACTTCTGGATCCAAACTGTCAGTTTTACTACTAATTTGACAGTTTGGATGCAAATTTGCCCTGATACGCAAGTAAGGGACAGAAGATATTTTTCCTTACTGTTTTACTTCTGCATGTTTTTGACATCGTCACGGTTTATTCTAAACGTTAGTTTAGGATTGCAAGTCTAAAGTGTTTTTGGTCTGAACGTTAGCCATGTTAGTTGGAAAATCTATGTACGTGTGCGGCACGAGTTGTTCTATGAATCCTATACAGTTAAGATAGATCGATTTTTTCCTTTCTTCTTCTCGCTCAAATCTTGTACAGTCAAGACACATAAATTATTATCTTAAGAAGTCCTTAAATACATAATTGACTTTTAGATATAGTCTGGGTGTTTTTAAGTCACAGATACCTAATGGGCAAGCGCGTCTTCCATCGTGAACCACTTGGATGATTAGCAACAAGCTGAGTGGTGGCAAAACGATTTGTTAGGAACTTGCCCCCGCTCTGCTATTGTCCAATAAATGTGAGTGTACCGCGTAATTTGCGGAGATTTGCCTCTTTACTTTTTGATCGCACTTTGGCCCTTTTCTTAGGAACGTTAAAACGGAAGTCTAAAAGAATCAAGCAATCTCTGCAAAAGAAAGTATTTTACGCATCGAGCTGGTATAAAATCAGTGTAACACGACGTACTGATTGCACGAATGCTCGCCGTGTAACATGTTACATAAGTTACATTACACCTCGTAACGTTGGTCAGTACCCTTTTTAACCCTTTAACAGGCAGAAGGTTTGTATGAAATTCGTTGATTTTAGACTGTACTTCCAACGGACTAAGGTTCAAAATTAAGTGGTACCTATATTCCCTCTGTCTGGTAAAGGATTAAGGTTTT
Organism: Conopomorpha cramerella; assembly: GCA_012932125.1. Classification (NCBI taxonomy): domain Eukaryota; kingdom Metazoa; phylum Arthropoda; class Insecta; order Lepidoptera; family Gracillariidae; genus Conopomorpha; species Conopomorpha cramerella. The sequence goes on along the minus strand of SJJU01008795.1, from coordinate 8,045 downwards.
ACAAGAAGGGGCAAATCTCTACAAATTACACGGGACTGTGTTTTATATTATTAACGCGCGTGTATGTGTGTGGTACGTCAGCAAGAGCTGGTGGACACGGTGGAGTACTACGCTACGCAAGCCACCGAGCTGGTCGGCGGCGGACAGCAGCAGCTGCAGCAGGGGACCGTCTCCAGGAGGAAGGCGCGCAATGTAAGACATACCTAATACACTCACCAGTTTATTAGCTTTTACAATCTAATTGACAGCTTGAAATGTTTGTTGTTCTACTCTGTAGGTACCCAAGAACGATGGAAAGACAGAATCAGATGTTGTCAAGTATATGCTAAGAGCTATTGAATTGTACGTAGTTACATAGTACAGTCGTATATAATATACGAGTGTTGCCCATAACACTACCAAATGAATATCTGTAGCAAAACATAATATCGTACAAGAAATCAAATCTAGAGACTGTAAACATGTGGTCGTTTATGGTCTAAATAGACCAAAAAAACGATGTGACCTTCAAAAAAATCATCGCCATTTTTGTTGCTGCATAATGGTCATATGAATGTAATGTATACCTATTATTGTTTCAGAAAAAAGTGGGTCTAATCGTCTGCCTTGTGTCCGGCTTCCTTGTAGTGTTATTTGTACTTATAGCAACGTGATTTAACATAGTTTATTGAGTCGATTGTGTGTGAGGCATTGTTAAAATCTCTTTCGAGAACACTAGATAATTTATCTACATAAAAATATGTATCATCTTTGGAATATCAAAGAAAAGCGTTATTTTTTTTGTATATAAACTATCTAAATTTATTTATTCATAAAGCTGTATTTACCATAACACTAGTCATTCATTATTGTGCCATTGTAAATTACATTTATACATGTTGTAATTATTTTTAAATTTCATAAGTAAATGTGAATTACAAAATTAATACAAATATAAGTAAACTAAGTACCTACATTATGTTTTTCTATTTTAAAAACTTCAGGTGTTGCTTTGTGGAGATATTTTACCTATGCGCTGAATGTAGTCATAAAAACTGAATTTACTTAGATTTTGCTAATAGCAATGTGGAATTATCATACTCCAAAAAATTCTTACCTAGAAGTGGCTAGTAAGTCCAGGTTGACTTCTGTTGGTCATATTTTTATACGCTTTTGATTATTTGGGTAAGTTATAAGAACTTCAGAAACGTTTGTAACATGTAAACAAACAATATACAAAAACAATACAAAAAAAACCGTCAATACCGATTGCTTATTTCGTTGACATTAATCCCTCTTTAATACAACCAGCGCCATCTTTCATAACTAAGAGAAACGAGGGCCCAGAAAGCCACTATTGGAACTGTGTATATATGTAGGTATAATATATGCATAATCTTTTACTATTAGTTTAGGAATCACATCACATTTGTAAAGTTCCCTAATCATGAAGTAGGATTATACAAACATCTATGAAATTATTACTAAATTATATTTACAAACATAATCCTAAATATGCTAAAATATGGCCAAAGAGTCCTTGTAAGGTCTGTCCACATCCATTTAAGGATTATGGACGTGTCTTTATATTTACAAACACTTTCATCACTTCATAATCTATCTATATAATATAAAAATGAATTGATATTCATTAGTCTCGCTAAAAACTGGAACGGACTGATTTGTCTAATTTTGGTCTTGAATTACACGTGGAAGTCCAAGGAAGGTTTAAAAGGTGTATTTCTTCGAATATTCGGGGTATAAAGGCAAGTCGCCTATGGCAAAACAAAAATTTGTCGAGCCAAAATTATATAGCCGAGACATTTTTTAACACACGGTCACCTGACCCCAAACTAGGATACCCTGTACTATGGATGCCAGAGACTGATACACTTACATAAATACTTTTAAATACGCCGATACGTCGGGTTTGAAAGGTCGTAAAAGCCACTTTTGGTCAATTTGAGTTATGAATGCTGGCTTATGCAGAATTTTCCGCTCTATCGATTGGTCTATATAACGGTAAGTTGATATCGTTTATACGACATTTCTACCTCGAGGTGTCGACATACATACATAGATAAATAAAACACCCAGACACACACAGCAAATGCCTCAGCTCATCACTTAAACATTATGTCCGTGGCGGGAATCGGACCCGCGACCGCCGTCCTAGGAGGCAGGTGCCCTAACCACTAGTCCATGCCATCAAAAAAATATATATATTCCAGTAGAATACTGCACAAGTTGCATTGTAGTAGACAGTCAGTCCTGTTTAGAATGCTGCATCATGTCAGTGGCTGCCGTGGCGAGGTGGAGCGCGGTGGGGCGCCGCGAGGGCGACGTCTCCGTGCAGCAGTGGAACAGGATCAGGGGGTTGACGTACGTCTCCTCGGATATGTTCGCCGGGATCGCCGGCCGGGTACCTGCAATGCCATTTAGATGCTGCTCAATATTTACCAAATGATATTTATTAGTTTATATTATGAAGTGATCCGACAGAGAACCAAAGTCATGGACATAGCTCATCGTTTTAGCAAGCTGAAGTGGCAGTGGGCCGTCCATATTCCGTAGAACCGATGAACGTTGGGGCAAACGAGTTCTCAAGTGGAGACCGCGTCTCGGCAAACGGAGTGCAGGACGCCCTCAGGCAAGGTGGACTGATGATATACCTACGCATGATGGCTGGCAGAAGCTGTATGCGACAAGCCGATAACAGATCACAGTGGCGTGCAATTGGAGAGGCCTATGTCCAGCAGTGGACAAGTATGGGCTGATGATGATTATAAAGCAAAATTAGTTTATAGTATTAATAGATATTATGGAGCAAAAGTCAGTGTGTCACTTAATACAGGTATTCTTATACTTAAAAATGATTCCATGTCATATTTTGTCAAATTTTCTCTAAAATAAAACATTTTACAGTGAGGATTCAGAAGTGAGGTTCCAGATTTCAAGGGCAGGACACCTGAAGTGGAACCAAGAGTTGTTATTATTCAGGACATTTTCAGAATTGTTTGGGCGTCTTGAAAACATGGGTGAATTTGTACTTAATAGGAAAGCAAGCTTCAATTAATCGCAGGTCAGCCCCGAACTGGATGTTGTATGACCATCATACCCGAGGTATATGGAGAGATTTACAATAATAAAAATCTGTACACATACTCACCATATTTCTCAAACATTTTGTTTTCGTCGAAACTCATCTCCGACTCGTCAAAGCTCATGACGGAGTCATCCAGTGTGTCATCTTCAATGTCAGTATGTGGAGCGCACAACGCCATCATCTCCCACAGAGTGAGCCCCAGAGGCCAGATATCTGTTTGGCTGGTGATCTCTTCTCCGTTCAATACTTCAGGAGCACTCCATGCCTCTGTGCCTGGAAACGTTGGCAAATATTTTAGCTGACAGGGTTACATGTTTACCCTTTTAACCACCAACTGTCACGCACAATAGGCGCAGTGGACGTCGAGTTGCGGAAACGCTCCATATCATCTACATCTACCACCAATTGACTGAAATGAGTCTGTGTTTCCTGTCGAGGTCTTCAAGTTGCAGGTAAATAGGTACCTAATGAACAAGTGTGCTCTATCATATACTCAACACTTATTAACATCAGGCTGGATGGTAAAATTTTAGTTCATTGTGTTTAAAAGAAAATATCACTAAAGAGCCTAGTGACCAGTCTACAGTATTTGGACCAGAATTTAAAATCTTAAAACAATATTTACCATCTAGTAGTTGACAGGTTTTAATGTTTGTGAGTTATGTCCTTGAAGTAATCTTGTTAAAAGTATACAACGCTACAGAAAATAGTGGGGGCACATCACAAAAAATAGTGAAAGCTTTAAATGTTAAACATAAAACAAATATATTTTTTTTAGTTCATAGTATTTTGAGTAGGTAATATATTTTCCACATAGATTAATGGCAAAACGAAAAGTGTTGCACTAACTCCACTTATCAGTGGCATATGTATCATAAGGGCACACAAATGATGGTGAGGATTTTTCAGTCACTCAATGTGATATAATAAAAACATAGTTCCTTACCATAATAAACCAAAGTTTTCTTATTTTCCTTGTCGAACTTGCCATTCTCGTCAAGCGGCAAGGTGACTCCAAAGTCACACAGCTTACAGACAGCAAAGTCTCCATTGACAAGGATGTTGAAGGACTTCATGTCACCATGGAGCAGCTGCATCTTTGTGTGGAGGTAATCCAGGCCACTGCCAATATCTGCAGCCACCTGAATCGTTCAGATACACTAGTCAGTCTCTATTGGGAATGTTGTCACAATAAATTTTAATTTGTGTATTACCTTTCTTACAAATGATAATACATAAATTAATAAATGAATGTCTATAATGGCAGTTTAATTTAGACAATATTTACAGAAGTTTTGTAAAGGAATATTTAAGTAGGAATATTAAAATGGTATAATAAATAACAATATAATTACTGAAATACAAATTCTGAACCCTTTCGAACCCGGATCATGCATAGTTTCGAAAATTGTCAGCAGACAAAGGGTACAAACGTGAGAAATAGAAAGAAACTTTTGTATCATCATAAAATTTACAAAATGCAGAATATTTTGTTTGTCTCACCTTTAAAATTTGTCTTGGAGTAAAAGGATCCCCATTCTCTTCACCTCTCTTCTCTATCATGTCTCCCAAAGACACATCACAAGACTCCATTCCTAAGTAGAGTGTATCTTTCTTGCCAAATGCTCGGAAACCTACGATGTTGGGGTGCGACATGCGCTGAAGCAACTCCCCCTCAATCTTCAGACGATCTGTGTACACTTTGTGCTGTTTTACCCTTTTGTTCAACATTTTTAAAGCCCACGGAGAACGTATCTGGCCCGCTTTGGGGGAACGAACTAGCTGCATCACTGATACGCCTGAAAATAAAGAATACAGAAATTATAGAATTTGTAAGTTAAATTAGCTACTATACATGCATGTGTGTTGTTTTGTCTGCTAACCTGTTCCATACCCCAATCTTTTGAGGAAAGGTGAAGCAGGAATTGTGATATTCTCGTTAGGTTCAATGGTTTTCTTCATGGGGGTCTTGAATTCTGCCATTTTTCTGTTAATTAGATCAAGAATTATTCACAATAAACTTGTAAACAACCACTACAGCACAGGCTGAATAGAATATGTAACGATTTTGAATTTTTTGAACGGACGTTACAGAAATGTCAATATTGTCAAAACAGTCTGATTTTATTTCAATCATGTGGATACTGAATAGTGTTGCTACTCAACAACAGATGGCGTAAAAAGTCTTAATAGAGAACAGGCCGACCATTCCCTTTCCCAGTAACATTCGTGCAGTGTATCTCTTATACAATATCTCAACACTTACTAAAACGTTAAATGTTGTATTATATAGAAGCATTTATACATTTATAAAAAAGATTTTCCTATTTAAATTCTTACGTTCTTAGCTGTATAATAACTTTAAACTCGCCTTTGCGGGGAATGCTTGCTGGCAAACGTTATAATGTTTATTTCCACACCGCAAAAGGGCCTTTAACTCGGCCTGTCCACTGTTGAAACAGTAGATGTAATCCACGGCACTGAAACGCTCGATAAACAGACACTTTCGTAATAGGATAAATATTTAGTGGATAACTAGGTAGGTGTAAGTCTTCTCCGGAATCTAAGTATGTGTCCTTGTCTTTTAATGACGAGAGGTTACCCGGCGAAATGATTCCAATAACCATGTTTTGATTTCTTGATTGTGGTTAAAAATTAAGATATTTCATAGTTTCTCGTACGCTTCTCATCCAAGTCGATTTCGTCGAGAGGACATTTAGGTTCGTTCGGCCAAGAAAATGGTCTACCACTTTAGGTTTGTGTTTCTTATGTCATTTGAACAACTGCAGCATGCATCACTGTGTTGACTTGTTTCTTTTAAATTTATTTTATTGCTAATTATTATGTGCGTGTTGTATTTGTTTATGGAAATAAAATTCACACGCACTCACTCTTCTTTCAATATCTTTGTCAAACTTTCCATCACTTGTAAGTAGAGATCCCAAATATACAAACTCATCCACTTGTTCAACTTTCTCACCGTCAATCATGCACTCACAAACTGTTTAGTATCACAGGAAATAACCTTAAAAGTAATCTAGCAGTACTTTTTTGGCAGACTGTAAAATTGTATAGGTATACCTTAAAAAAAAAGGAATAAGTATTTAACAAAAACTTTGAGTCCCGAAGTCAGTCCCTAAAGTGGTTGCAACATTGCTATTTGATTCCCAATTGCTGGAACACTTCTGTTGCACCGCCTCCATGGGTTCCCAGGTTAGAATAGAACTAAGGTCCTCCCTTACCTGGGTCGAAGCCGGGGGGGGATTCGCGATTCCCCTCAGAAGAGAGGGTCCGCTTTCCATGTTACAGCGGGCCCTGCGCGGCCGGTGCCCCCCTGGATGTTATACTCTTCAGGGTGTTCCGGGGGTGCCGGCTCATCGCGCGGAGAAGTCACCGGGGTTTTTTAGTGGCCACACCACATATCCCCGTCGTCTCCCCCGCAGATGACGGGAAACCCGAAGGGGTTCTCCCCCCGATAACAAAAAAAAAACTTCTGTTGGAAGTTCTTTGAGCAGGCTCCCGAAATCTTTCCCCACTGAGGCTCCTCCAGGAAGTCAGGGACCTACTTGGGGCAGCTGATGTATACACCTACTTTCTGACTTCCTTCGGAGGTGCACGTTGGGTAAAAAGGGATCCTGCGGTTAACTGGCTGTGCGATGACAAAACCGATATTTAATTATGAATGGTTGGCCAAAATATCTGTTTGAGTAAGTACCTACCTTCCTTTTATTGCTTTGGCAGTAATTTAATTTTACTAATAATAGCTAGGGCAAGAAACCAATAATATAATTATAAATGTTAATATATTCTACAATCGTAATCTCATAAATTCCGATACATCTAGTATTAACAGGAAGGTAGAAACAAATAGCTGAACGATTTTTTAGGAATCGCCGATTGCCCTTGCGAGAGTTTCGGTAACTATTGGCCAATGGGGGAAGCGGCGGCGGCGGCGGTGGCGGCGTGGTGCGCACGCGCATGTGCGCAAGCCGCAGTGATCACACGCAGCCGGCCTCCGACAGCCGACAGCTTTCGCGGCATGTGATAGTGTCCCAATGGCTCCACTTAATATGGATCAAACATCGATCTTCAGGTAATTTTATCTCCTACTGCACCAATTTAAATATAGATTTTTTTTCATATAACACACGGTTCTGTCCTCCCCGTGTTCTGCCGCGTCCTGCACTCATACTTAGATGGAATGGAAGACTCGTGTCGCGCGGCCAATACGCTTTACAGCACAACTTGGAAAACGTAGATTTTTACCACGTCTTTTTAAGCAAGGACTGAAGTACTTACTTGTAAACCAGTCTTGTGGTGCTATTGCCGGGGGTAGAATCCTAAAAACGTAGAGGAAACGTAGATGGAAACTGTTAGATTTTACTCTGCTTATCGACTACTCTCTGGACTCTAGACAGTATTCCCACAGCTTTACCTGTCGTCTGAGACACAGAAACCTCAGGAATTCAAATTTGCGCCCAGTCTCTACAATAATACCTATGTCCAATTTCTATTTCACTTCAATCACAACATTATAATTTCACGTGTTACTAATTAAACAATGACTTAATAATTACCAAATTATGACTTAAAATCCTAATACTTACGTAAGACGTTAGATATTTGCTACTGTTTTGAACAATCATAAACACAAACAAGTGCATCCAAGTACGTCACAACTAGATGATACTTGCAATAGTTTAATTTCCAGAAAAAGCAATTAACATGAAAAGCAAATCGTCAACTGTGTCAGGCACAACCAAGAGGGTATTAGTTCAGAAGCAAAAGGAATGCTGTAGAGCTCAATAAATACTGTGCTATACCGCTACTGTACTCGGACATAATAATAATGATACCAGTTGTAACTCCTATTGGGAGCAATATAGCTAAGTTATACCGAGGTAGCTTGATTACTAGGTACCCTTACAATTCATTTGTCCATCTAAATCCAACTGTAAGG
>SJJU01008794.1:0-18408 GCA_012932125.1 Conopomorpha cramerella | reverse complement strand
TTGCCGGGACAGCTAAAGTATCTTATAATCATTAGAAGAGGGATTTATACATTTAATATACATATATATAGATACATAATTTATACAACTTACAATTTAGTGAAGGTTGAATATCGATTTGTTTTTGCATTGCGACCTGACTGTACTTACGAGATGGAGGGAAGAAGAAAAAAAACACGAAATAAAAGCGATCAATCAAACAGAACTCGTCTCAAAGTAAATCCAAACCTCCATTACTATAAATAATATACAACTTGACTTGAAGGAACGCCATCGGGAAATGAACTTCTCGTACAATAATACGTAGTAATAAAAACCTGTAGTTAAATTTTCTACAACGTGAACTAAATCAAACGCATGATAAATACACACATCAAAAGTACATTTTAGGAGATTGCTATCAAGAATATATTTTACATAAACTGAATTCATTCATAGTTTATTCAAAATGTGGTGATAAGTCATTGATACAGGCATGGGAAATTAGGTAGGAGACCAATCCAGAAGATTAGATTTGATTTAAATAAATTAGATTTATTTTTAGAGCTAAAAGCTTCTTGATCCCTAGACACTTTTGATGCGTGTAATAATCATACAGAACTAAGGTGAATCTAAAGACACCACCGTCACACATTATCCATAACCGAAAATAGACGTACCTCCAAAACGATCCGGCAAAAAAAAAAACATTAATCACTCTCCAAAAAAAAAAAAACACCTCGCCATATGCATTTCCCCCTGCACTAGAAAAAAATACTGTGGGCGTTTTAAAGTATTCAGGGTTCGGGAAGTGCGTCTGAGCCCTCTCGAGCATTGTGCGAACTAGACGTCTGGCCACTGTAACGCCCCGGTCTCTTTTTGACACTCGTGTCTAACGATAACGTGCTTTAACACCAGAGTAATTAGTGCACATAATCCCGTGTCGTTGTCCAAGAAGATATTATGTCCCATGGTACCAACTTTACTTGATCTTTGATACAAAAGACGCCGTTTGTGTATTCCTTGACTCTTTATGTCAGGTGAAAGGTAGTTTTTGGTGTTTTGAGTTAAAAAAAGAACTTTTATGCACGTCTGCGTCACATAAATAACCACAGATATTTACATAAAATCCGACCAATATACACTATTGAGGTTGGGCAGAATCTTAGGGAACCCTATATCATACTAGGTTTATTTAAACAAATCATCATCATCATCATCATCAGCCCATACTTGTCCACTGCTGGACATAGACTTCTCCAATTGCACGCCACTGTGATCTGTTTTCGGCTTCTCGCATCCAGCTTCTGCCAGCCATCTTGCGTATATCATCAGTCCACCTTGCCTGAGGGCGTCCTACACTCCGTTTGCCGAGACGCGGTCTCCACTCGAGAACTCGGTTTCCCCAACGGTCATCGGTTCTACGGCTAATATGGCCGGCCCACTGCCACTTCAGCTTGCTAAAACGATGAGCTATGTCGATGACTTTGGTTCTCTTTCGGTTCCTATTTAAACAAATACATAGTAGGAAAGATAGCCAGCCGATCACCGAGTTGTCATTTCTCATACTTCTGATATCTTGGACAGGTTCCATGTCTTTGGAAGAAAGCTATATTAACTCAGTTATGACAACGCAACGCGGTGTGATGAAGATGTCAAACGCGGATAATTTCTCATTTAGTATGTATAAAAAATTGGAGAGCCTATGTCCAGCAGTGGACAAGTATGGGCCGATGATGATGATGATGATATATAAAACAACAAGAGTTAAGAGAGTGAGAGAGAGTAATAAACTTTCACGAAATGTATTGGTACTTGAGTTGTGTTAAGTAGGTAGTTCATAATGCCGTCTTTGGGATAAATCCTAAAGGATTTAAAGATAACTATGCTCGGGATTTTGCAAAGGTGCATTACTGAATAAAAAAAATACACACATCAAAAGTGTCTAGGGATCAAGAACATTTTTAGCTCTAAAAAATCTAATTTATTTAAATCAAATCTAATCTCCTGGATTGGTCTCCTACCTAATTCTCCATGCCTGTATCAATGACTTATCACAACATTTTGAATAAATTATGAATGAATTCAGTTTTTGTAAAATATATTCTTGATTGCAATCTTCTAAAATGTACTTGATCCCTAGACACTTTTGATGTGTGTACGTCCAACTATGCTCGGGACTTTGCAAAGGTGCATTACTGAGTTTTTATTTAAATATAACACATGCTAAGTAATTGAGATTTGCAGGGATATAATATGTACGGACAGCAGAAGCACTGAATTCAGTTCGAAATCTCTTTATATTTGAGAAATCCCTTGTTCAATATTGTTAAAAACATTAAGCGCCGACCTTAATAGGAAGCAGATTATTTCCAATAATAAATTATGTAATAACATTAAGTGTTCCTTTTTACAGTCCAATATTTTTACATACTTTTGAAAGGAGCGGACTGTACTGTGTGTGTAACACCATGAACTGACTGTACAAAACACTACACCTCTCAGAACTCCTTCAGACCGTTCAAATTGACAATTGCTTGTCTGTACCACACAAAAAAAAAACTATACGTACAGTCACAAACCCAAGCGCGTTTCCCAAAATTAAATCCTAAATCTATTTGCATAAGATCCATTGTTTGACGTGGGGGACCGCAGCAAGGGGTTGCACCCTCGTAACGTCTGCAACAGAAGTCCCGTCATCACGTCGTCGATTGTTCTCGAAGGGTGAAAGGGAGGTAGTTGAAGAATTCGACTATTATTGTCTACCCGCGCATCCCCATGGGAAGGTAGTGCCGATGTTGAGCGATAGATGGCGTTGCGTAGATATATTCAGCTTTTTGATCAAAAGAGGCACTCATCTCCCCTTCAAAGTGAAAATCGCAGCGTTAATCCGCGTTATCCAGATACCCACCCGCGGAATATGAAATAAATCGGCATATTTATTTATTTTTCGATCAATGAAAGCGATGTTTCGATAGCCGTCCGCACAGATCCCCTGGGCATTACGAAAAATCACTTTTGTCGAAATAATATTATTGCGATTGGCTGCCGCGTTGAGCTTACAAATTTATCGATATCGATGGTTACCAGCCAAAAAGGCCTAAGCGACATTTTTGTCCAAAATGAGTTGAGTATGCAGTTTGAATCACCTTTTTTTTCTACGTCGATTGGTCTAGTTTTCGTACCTGTATGACGTAGTTTGATGTCGCTTACGCGGTAGAGATTATGTGTTTCTCTCCCAAAACATGGTTTTATTGAAACTTTAAACCTGTACAATTACTTAAATGTCGCTTAGACCTTTTTGCTCGGAAGCCATCGATATGTTTTTAATTTATTGACGAAGGCTGAGTGGTGTCGTTTGTCCGAGCTTTAGGAAGTAGTAATGGGTGTGTCACTTGCGAAATATTAATGATCTGTCTCTCCTACTGGTCTCTTATTTGAGAAAAAAATGTGGTATGGTTCTTGGACACGGAGCAAACATATTAGGAAATAATTGACTTATATTATATACGTATATATTGTGTTATTAATTGGAGGAAAATGTTCATAATCGCCACGATGGCCAGGCACAGGTACTTCGCCGCCTCCTGTCATGAAAATCATAACGAATTGTGAATTTTTCTTGTATTCAGTATGACTACTTTCAGAATTATATAATTTTACTAGTGGACTCGACAAACGTTGTCCTGTCCTAACTATTAACACGAATATAAAATTTGTATAACCTCCAGGGTGGCCTGTGCCCAGCAGTTGATGTCACGAAAAATAAACTATCCTATCTCTCCAATTGACCAAATTACATATAAATGCCAACTTTTGTGAATATCGGTAGCCTTGGTGAAGAGTTCATTGGGAATAAACATCATGACACTGGATTTTTATATAATTAAGATGTATAACCCGTAATTTTTGCTCGCTTGTGTACTGAGTGCTGTCCTTGGTTTGCCAATATGCATTATTAACAGGGTTTCCCTGCTATTACATTATGTAAGTACCTATAAACTTCCGCCCCTCTTTTTAACCCTCTTCGGGGATGAATTTCAAAAAACCCATTCTTGTCTCACGTAAACATCATAAAAATAAAATAAATACACTTCACGACTTTTAAACCCAAAGCGGGGTAGGCAGAGACACTTGCTAACGCTAAAAAGAATCCAAGTGTAAATTTTCCAATTTTAGTGTCAATGGTTTGGGCTGAACATTAATGAGTCAGTGATAAATGAATGAGTCAGGTCTTTGGGTTTTATACACATTTATCTGTACCTAATTTGAAGTCACGTAAATCTATGAACTATTCGGCTAGTCGGGTCAAATAATTTTAACCAACAAATTCAATAGCGTGCGGGACGACCCATCACGATTCCACATCGGATTACCAACTCTATATGTTAGACCTTTTAGTTTATATTCCTGTGAACGGTAGGGGACGTTCCTTTTTCAATTTTACACCCGTTTGCCCGTAATCGAAATGCGAGGGAATTGCGATAAATAGAGGTTTTTTTATTACGGATCGAAATTCGTTTATCTTGTATAGTTACGCGCGGGATAGCCATTGGCCGTGGCAGCACTTGTTAAATATAAAATACTTTATACCCGCAATTTGCCCCGTTCAGTTCAAGATATATTATAGCATCTGTTAATCCAGCCGCCCTAGAAAACGCGTCAAGAAAGACACACATTCCACATATACGCGCTGTGATTGGTTGCTATGTCACACATTGTGCTAATTAGCTTATTTCAACCAATAGCAGTGAGTGACAGTGGCGTGCACTGGTTTTTACGACAAGGTAGGCAGTAAGCCACAAGGATTGACACCTATGTATAGGTAACTTGTCTTTACGAAAGAAAAACCTATCTACTCACCCACAAAACACAGGACCCTCGTTAGCCTATGTCGTGATCAAACAATGATCTAGCAATAACTCTATTAATAGATAATAATCGGGTAACCAAGATACTAAGGTAGGCAGTGTCTTTTTGCCTATATGGTGTGCAGGGCTCTAATATATTATACATATGGTATGGATATAATCACTCTATCTATTAAAAATGCGCAAATCTAAGCATACATAGGGACAGGCAGAGAGACTGAAACTGACTTTATATTATACGATGTATATAGTACACGGGCGACGTTATCCGCCATTTATCCCGTTTCTAAAGTCAAATTCGAAATTCAATTGAAAATCAAACTGTACTATTGTAAAGTTTAATTGAAATCCGTCGAGTACTTCTTGTTTTAAAGAGTTTTAAACATTTAACCCTTAACTGCATGATGTTTTTTTTTGTCTGAATTAAATCCTATCCTTCTTAAATTATGTGGCCTGCATCATGGGAAAAAAATTAAAAATTAAACGTGTTCTAAAGCCAATACTGCATCCATAACGTATTAATTGTACCTTTGACAATAATTTAGAATAAAAAATCTGTAGATGGGACGGCTAGAAAAAAAAAATTCGAGGAAAATTATACTGATGTAGTATTACATCACTATGCAGCTAAGGATAAAACATCCATACAAGATTTCCGGTTAGTATTATTACAAGGATTGTATAGGTTTATTAACTAGAAACGCTAAGAAAGAGGTAGTTTAGAGATAAAGGTATCATAAAGTTATAGGAAACGAAGAATGTTTCGTCTGTCCTTTTGCCATTTTTATGACAGATATACCTCTTTAAGCGACATGGTATTTCGTGTTTTTGATTCTACGTACAAGGGGAAATTCTACGAACCGAGAATGGATTTTTCATAATAAACTCTATAACGGGCCTTAGAGGAATTTCAAATAATGGTTTCACGACTGAACATTTTTTGTCACGGCACGTTAGAAACGTACAGTTTTCAATCATCATAAAATACTGAATTTATGTGACTCTGACAAAGGGATTATTCTGCTTAAGTTATAAATGTATGTGTGTACAAACTACCACATTTAAAAGTACCATGTTACAAATGTAAGTGCCCTAAGTTGGGGTGGGGTCACTTTGATCCATATGGTAACTTTGATCAAATGCATAAATATCTTGTTCTTTTCCTAATTTAAAGTAGACTGCTGCCTATTTCTATAAATGTATGTGTTTACAAAGTACTATACAGTTAAAAGTATCATGGAACAAAAGTAAGAACCCTAAGTTGGGGTTACTTTGATCCACAGGGTAATAATTTTGATCAAATGCAGAAATGTCTTGTTCTTGCCTTATTTAATTTAGTAAGCCGCTGTTTTTTTTCCATAGAAGACTCCTTCTTTATTTACGTTCTCTGAAGAATACGGAATGAAGACATTTTCGCTTCGAAAAAGTTCTGATCAAAATAGCCTCGTTCTTCAAAATCCCAAGTTAATGGTGGATTTTTCGATCGAGAGAAATGTTATATATATAAATTTGTGACAATAAATAAATATAAATAATTTACATCAACATACACAGTGCCTTCATTGCATGTAACTAAAGCACTTGTGTTGGAATTCAGTCAACGAAATATACTTATTTAAATACGTTTTATTTACATATTTGTAACGCGGCAAGTGTATTAGGAGCGTTTGAACCCAGTAGTAGACTGATGCTGTGGATGCCCTGAAACATGTGGTGGATACTGTTTGTAACTTATATTAAAAAAAAATGTCATTTCTTTTTTATTTATGTTTGTATGAACTCTACTTTTTATTAATAAATTTAATAATGAATATTTAATTGTTTTTGTACTGAAAAAAGAAGCACTAATAATAAATAAAACATCCAGAGACAACCAATCACTTAAAAGCTCATGACCTAAGTACCTGTCAGTGGTGGCAATTGAATCCACGACCTTACGGAATAGAGGCAGACATGCTGTCCACTACACCAACGCGTCAGTCGAACGCACTCATACAAAAATACAGCGAACATGCTCCACGAATGTGATGCAGATAACATATTTATCTGTTCAGATTTAAACTAAAAAATAAAATTCCAAAACCGCAGCACAACTAACTAGACATACAAACAAACGCTTTCGTTCATCACTTTGTACATATACGCGAAATTTATTCAGGGCTATTCGCACGGGCTGCTTTGTTGTTTTGCAAATTGTTGCCGGATTAAAAATAAATAAACGGACAAAAATCCTTCACGGCCTATAGTTTTGTAGTATTGGACGTGTAACATAAAACATTATATTAATAGTTTAAACCGGGTGTTACGGCGCGAAATTAACCAAAGACAAGCTTTCAGCTTACCTTCGTTGTTTGCCCTGGCATCCTAGGAACAAAAAAGAACACAAATACAAGGGGTAGGCAGAGGTGCTTGCTAGAGCAAATGCCCACGGTTCACGCGCTCGTGTTTAACCCAACGTGACAGGGGGTGACACCATCGCCGCTATAGGGTTCACACACCGCTATAGGCTTTTATCACGATGTTGTCCTTCACCGTGCGAGCGTTGCGTTGCGTTCATAGGCTCTGGAAAAGAACCCCGTCCAGTTAGCGGGATTCGAACCCGCGATCTCCTGGTTGCAGGTCAAGTATGCTACCAACTGGAGCACAGGCGCTAGTCTAGATGGTCCTAGAGGATTCTAGTATCCAAGTCCATCTATCATTTTACACGTGTGCGGGAGACGTCCGTGTTTGAGAGAGCGTTTTAGAATTCGCACCTACATATTAATATGTACATTTATTAATTAAAAATTAACACAATTACCCCTAAACTAACATTGTTCGGGAACAAACACAATTATCGGGTAACCCACATTTTTAAAGCTTTTTCGGTGAAGCATATTTTCCAGAAGGTGTCGATAGTCTATTTAAGGCGAAGCTCTCGACTTACCGGGAGCTTTTGTTGGAATACCTGTTTCGAAATATTAAGCGCTTTCGCCGACGCTTTTTAGATTATAAAATGCAATTTTCCACCTTAATTGTTCCCTGAGAACTAGCCGACGGGGAGCGGCGAAGCAGTCGCGTAATTTCGTCTCATTGTTCCCCTTAAATAGGTTTAAATATGGAAATACCTCGGATTTCTATGCAGAATACCTTTTATAAGGGAGTGACGGACGGACATTTCTGTTTATAACAAGCCGGTGCCGGATATGTGCAAGATTAAAAATTTTTCATACCGGTACCATCTAGTTACTTCATATTTTAAAGCTACGGCCGGTTTAAGTGAGTTGAGCTTTAATAAAACTATTAGCTTTGTGACGCCCCGCGTTCAGGAGTAGGTGGCACTAAAGGAAACATGTTATTACGGTAAATGTCTTAGGACGCGTTGAACGCATGGAATGACATTTTGTGCTCTAAAGTTTTTGACAATTATATGTAAACATCTTTAGTTAAATTGAATATTTTATCTGCACAAAGTAATATATGAAAGTAACGTTAATCAACTTTACTGCGTGTAAAAGGACCCCGAGCAATGGTCTTAGAAACGTTGTTGGGCTCGTCAATATGAACAACTTTTACTATGGAGACAATGCACGGAAACGCAAAAAAAATTACATAAATTTTTGCTTCTGGAGATGACATTTTGTATGGGATTGAAACATTTTTCTTTCATTTCCCCACATTATCACCATAGAAAAAATTGTTCATATTGACTAGTCCAACAACGTTTCTAAGACCATTTCTCGGGGTCCTTTTACACTCTGTATAGGTAACACATTTCCATAAAAGTACGGGAATCCCTCACAATGTTAGAATCTTCACAAATCCCTTTTAAACTAGCTTAAAAATTTCTCAATTTTGTTTTTTATATTCTGCATTTCCTCCGGCCGATTTATGCACTGTCGCATCCTTCGTCCGGAATCTATAAGTCTGTATCCGGTACGCATTCCGCCCCATAATTTAAGCCGGCCATTATGTTTTGGCAAATCGCCAGTTATCTGCGGCAGTTAATTGAATCGGTTACTACAAGGACAACGTGTTGCCAAAAACGCGGTAGGTAACAACGTATTAGGGGGCCCTGAATGGTAAGCTGCGCTGGCATCGCTTCGTCTTTCACCCGTTGTACTTTCAAAGTTGAAAATTTACTTGGGCCCGAGATTTCCAGTGATTTCTCGCATGGTTTGTGTCAGTTTACCTTACACCTGTCACACTTAGAGATGTCCCAGTTGTGGGAACGGACTGGTTGGGTTTGACAGATGGTCTGTTCTCTGACCGGTCGCTGTCCACAGCCAGTCCAAGTTGTTGTCGGCTTATAGAAGGTGATGGTAGTAGACAGGTCCCGGCCACAAGTACGTCCGGTGGCTGCCAAGAATTCTGATTGCGTTGTAGAATGGCGAATGGCTTGTTGATGAACGAAACTGAATTTATGTATCGGATTCTTTAATTGAAGTAGTTTTAACACGG
The DNA here is from genome assembly GCA_012932125.1 of Conopomorpha cramerella. Taxonomy (NCBI): domain Eukaryota; kingdom Metazoa; phylum Arthropoda; class Insecta; order Lepidoptera; family Gracillariidae; genus Conopomorpha; species Conopomorpha cramerella. The sequence continues at coordinate 9,118 of SJJU01008794.1, read as the reverse complement.
CGTTCGGCAATTTGTTTTAATTGGTTGGTAAAAGTGGTTAATATTTGAATTGATTTCACTACCAGTGTGTTGAAGGGACGCACACGCTCCACACGACCTTTAAATCGATACAAAAACATACATTTCCGTAATGACGTCCTTCAGACATCGCATTGTTATAAATGCCAATCCTTTTAAGACATTATAGAGGGAATACCCCGGCGCCGTTGTACAGCGTCTTATCTCTTGAAAAACAAACAAAAGAGCGCATCTTCTGTACCAGCAGACGGCATTCATCATCTTCATTACGCGAACTTAATCCGTAAAACATTTCATATTCCATTGTGCTCGGCATGATGAGCATTTCCCTTGCATTCTACTAATGAAATCTCATCTGTTACCATCTGTCATGTGGCGCAATACATTATGAAACTACTTGACGGAAATTTCTGCCAGTGCAGCCGGCATTAGATATCTGATACCGTTTTGCGCTTGAAGCATACAATTCCACGACACATTCTGCATTAGAAGCTTTTACTGAACAACACTGCGCACCTTTCCCCGAAAAGCGTCATATTTTCACAAGCCCGTTCAAAGGTAGCCAGGCAGGTGAATGCCTAAACGCCCAAAAAAAGACGACTCAATCAAAAACATAACTGAATCGCCGCTGTCTAAACTTTATTTCTGTCCGAAAATGTTGCGTCGCCGTTTGAAAAACAGGCGAAAAACAAAAAAAAACTCGCATAACACGTTTTGTTTCCGTACGGCAGCGACGCGCCGATGGACGGTTTCTGCGTCACAGATATGGAATATGACCGAATAGTCTGACGGTGTTTCATTAAACCTTAACCGTAGTGCTTGCGTGACAAGCCCGCGCCTGTGTGGAGGGCGTCGCGTTCGAGCGCAGAGTGGTTTCGATCATAGTAGTGCGAATTTTTGGCAGGATTTTTTAAAATTGGAAAATGGTTCGGCGGTAAATCTGGCGACGTAGGTAGAGGCGGTTGATGTTGCGTGAACCGGCCCGGACGCGGTAAATCATAGCGTGCCAGCCGGAGCGCAAAATTAGATGGACACCATTTCAAGTGAAAAAAAAATTGCTTCGATAGATTTGATAGGTAATTGAAAAAGTGCTGCAGAAATCACCGTTTTTATATATGCATGTGTTTAATCGATAAATTGACTGCGAAACGGCGACGTTTGTCTTTATTTTCACTAGCTGTGCCGCGCGGTATTACGCGCGTTTTTTCGTTCCCGTGGGAATTTGGGGATAAAATATAGCCTATGGTACTCAGGAATAATATAGCTTTACAACAGTGAAAGAATTTTACAAATCTGTCCAGTAGTTTCGGAGCCTATTCAATTCAAACAAACAAACGAAAAACAAACATTACCTCTTTATAATAATGGTATAGATGCAAAAAGTTTTTAAATAAAAACTCCGTAGAATTTATCTAATTATAAATAATTTAAGCTTCACTGATTTCTTGATTCGATTAAAACGCTTTTTGCGAGCGCGTCTGGAACCTGAAAAATTATGAATCGTTATTTTATGTACTAATGTAACATGTCTTTTTGTCTTTGTGTCTGTCCTGTCCACGTATAGAGCTTTCACTGCGCCGGCACATAACAAAGGTGGTGCTAAAAATATTGTCAGCTACGTTATTTTTTTTCATTCACTAGCCTTCTACCAGTTCCTTTTACCTCTACCAGCTGATATCTCGGAAGGCCGTTACGGGTCTGGCCTTTTGTTAACGTAATACAATAAGATAAAAATTTTCTACCTGTGAAGTGCACTATGTTCCGTCTCTGTCTGTAACAATACTTTTGAATGAAATAGAGAGAGAGTGCGAGATGGGGAGTCTGAGGAAGACCAGTATTATTGTTATTGTGGTGAACGAAGTATAATTTTAGTGCTCAAGTAATATTCTCTTCCTACACACATCAAAAGTGTCTAGGGATCAAGAACATTTTTAGCTCTAAAAATAATCTAATTTATTTAAATCAAATCTAATCTTCTGGGTTGGTCTCCCTGTATCCATGACTTATCACCACATTTTGAATAAATTTTGAATGAATTCAGTTTTAAAAAATATATTCTTGATTGCATTCTTCTAAAATGTACTTGATCCCTAGACACTTTTGATGTGTGTAGTTTTACATACTTTCCATCTTTGTATTACGTCAGTACAGTGACCATTGTCAGATATAGGCCTCCCCAAAGGGGCTCCACAAAGTCCACAACGATCGGCCATATGCCTTCCGGCGGCAGGTCCATATTGGCAGAAAAAAGGCACTACACCTATTTGTCCTTGACGGTTATCATCGCCCACTGCTGGAAATAGGCCTTCACAAAGGGTCCTTGACTATACCAGTGGCATGCCCACCATACAGGCAAAAAGACACTGCCTACCTTAGTATTTCGATTACCCGACCTAATAATAGAGTTATTTCTAAATGTTTTTTTTATACTCACGACATAGGCTGACGAAGGTCCTGTGTTTTGTGAGTGAGTAGATATGTAGGCACCTATATTTCGTAAAGACAAGTTGCCTATACATAGGTGTCAATCCTTGTGGATTACTGCCTACCTTGTCGTAAAAGCCAGTGCACGCCACTGGACTATATACAAATAATTAATTACGAGACAGCATGTGTATTATTGTGGTTGACTGGTAGAGAGTACTTTAGTATTAAGTCCACCCATTGTACTGTTGGTGCAATTAAGTATTAAAATAATATTAAATATATTGGTTGACACTCTTATCAGTATTTTCCCACGAAAACCGGCTACAAAATTGCAAGCCATCAATTTCCCCTGTGGTGTTATGAACGCTGCAAATGTCCTTTTGTTACTTTTCCAATCAACCGATCATTAAGTGTAAAAAAAACAGTTCAATAACGAAGCTAAAACTCATCTCGTAAGAGTCAACAAATAAATAAATAAAATAAATAAAAATACAAGACTACAATGTCCTCTTTACATTATGAATAGTACCAGGCGAACAGAGATATAAAGGAGCCCGACCACACACCTCCTGGTCTCATGGCCATTATCTCACCGGAATAAAGCTCTCAAATTACGCGGTACAATACCAGGGAAACATGGTATTAGTGGTTGAATAAAAAAAAAAACAACCAGAATGAAGCGCAACGAGTTCCGTACGTGGTTTTTTTAATAGCATTTTTGTGAACAAATAAGATTTTTTTACTTACATTGTGTTTTGTTTTGTATGTAATGGTTTTAATTTCAGTTCAAAGTATAGTTTTTGTACAGTTCGATTTTCTAAAATGGCGTGTTTAGATTCGAATATTCCCGTCGTTTCAGACCACGTTCGGCCCTTCAATTAATCACAGAACACATTTAGATATGATTCCCAATGGAGGAACCCTAGAATGACCAGAGATTACAACCATAGACAAAGTAATGAAACCATCTATGGGCGACTGTGGCCGTTTTTCGTACAAAAAACTTTACCCCGCGACGTTGACTACCTGTAACCTTTTAACCGAATATAGGCCTTATATTCAACGACTTAGGGCCCATTTCTATTGAAATACGAATTAGAAACTTGCGGATATGACAATCTGTTGACTAACCTAACTTAACGGTTAGCAGAGTGGTAGACAGAGACAGGTTCATATTTAAGGCAAATAATCTCGTCTCGGTCATGTCTGAGCTAAGACTTGAGCCTCGAAATCGGGTTCTAAGGGCGATCTCAGCGTAGTTTTGACAACAGTTTTGTCTGTGGCAAGAAATATTCAAATAAGTATCGATGAATTATTGTCAGTAGTAAAACGTACAAAAATAAATTTGAATGCAAGACGCATGAGATTACTCAGAGAGACCCGAGTTCGCGCTCAGCTGAGACGCTCTAGAGAAAACTCAGAAGCAACAGCTCTGAATACCAGTCTTAGGCCCCAGAAGGAATCAGATATCTACACATAGATGCCTTTTTTTTCATTTTATCGTGGCGAAATCCGTTATGGACACTCACATATCCCGGGGTCCATAATTTAAGCGCACGAGTCCCCGCCCGTTCGCTACAGCCCCCACGGCCTTTCAGTCGCCTCTTACGACAGGCAAGGGACCTAACCTCAGACCTATTCTTATTCTCGAAACTGCTGGACTATACACATAGATGCCAGTGGCGTGCACTGGCTTTTACGACAAGGTAGGCAGTAACCCCCAAGGACTGGCACCTATGTATAGGTAACTTGTCTTTACCAAAGAAAGATACCTATATTCCACAAAACACAGGACCTTCGTTAGCCTGTGTCGTGAGTATTACAAAAAACTTCTAGCAATAACCCTATTATTGGGTCGGGTAGCCAAAATACTCAGGTAGGCAGTGTCTTTTTGCCTATATGGTGTGCACGCCACTGATAGATGCCTATATAATACATAGGTGATGTTACGGAATGACCAGGCAATCGATCTGGTGTTCAATACGTCCATTGCTTCTTTCATATTAATTTTGCGTAACATACCGTTGGTTCATTCCTTTCCCCAGGGAATCGTGAAAGCTACGGAAAGAATTTGTTTTAATAGTGAATGAATTATCGAAGTTTATTCGTCGACAAATTGCCTTCATAAATAAATCTTTATACTATTGCATGCACGTACCTATACATGTCTACTAAATAATTTACAAAGGCTAATAATAGGTAAGGTACTGTAATTACTTAAATAATAAATAAATATAATGGTTGAATAAACGGTAAAATAATACTGTAATTTTATACGTTTTCCTTTTAAATTCCTAATTACTTATTACCTATTTCATTGTTAATAACTTTCTTACTAAACCGAATGCAATAAATTTCTTTATACCTCCGCCTGAGACGTTTTAACTGTCTAAAAATTTAATTATTCCTCAGTTGGTGAAATTCAGGATAATATTAAAAGGTGGTTCAATTTAAAAAGATGCTTGAAACAATAGCACGTCTGGAAGGGAACTAGTATTATTTAATTTTCTCCGTACTGGCTATTAGTGCGTAATGAGCAACATCGAGGGGCAGATTACGTTGGATGATCGCCATGGCTTATGGCTATGGCCAGCCTATCGCGTTGAGCGCTTTAGGCCTGTGAAGGTACTGCTCATTAGTGCCGTTCCTTCCCTTTGACACCACTGCAATAACACTACATAGGTCAAGTTAGTACAGTTTTTGCGCAAACAAAACGAATATATTTTTAACAAATTGTTGAACTATACAGGGTAAGGCGCAAGTTTGTGAAGTGAACAAGTGTGCTCCATCGTAGACCACATCGCTGCTTAACATCAGACAGGATGGTGGTCAAACGCTTGTTCATAGTGATAAAAAAGTTATACTGTCAATTATTTGTCAAATACGACATGGCCAGTGGAACTTGACCTGAGTAGTGTCATTCAGGTGGTGTCAAATGGAAGCAATGGCACCTTTTAGTTAGTTTGTCCCGTTGAACTCCGTTCCCGTGGGAATTTTGCAATCTGATGAAGCCTATGTCCTAATACATCTGAAATAATTAAGTTAATACATACTTTTTAGTAAACACATATTACAAAAATTGTAATACCTTTCTTAGAAATTCAAAATTCAAAATTTCTTTATTTCATCGTTATAAGTGTTATAACACACAGATATACAGTAGAATAACACAAAGCTTGATGAACGTCATTTATGACTAAAACAAAAGTAATCGTCCCCGGTTCGAATTCATTTCTTTTACTGGCCAGAAGAACCGGGAAGAAACTGGCATCTTTTCAAATCGCCAAGGCTTACTGCTAAGTATACTTAACATAAATATGACTTAATACTAATAGAGAATGCAGAACCCACTATGGACATCCTAGTGAAGTGTGAATTAATTTTGCAATACCGTGACGATAGCGATCGACATGCCAGCACCATAATCATGCCAGTACCGCGGGTTCAGTGCACAGCCGTTCTGCTTAACCCAAGTACATTTGTTTAATTAAGTACCTTTATCTCGTTAGTACGGCACAGCGTTCCTGGTAACACTAACGTTACGTCTTGGGATACATTTCAGTTCCACCTTTTTTATATTTTATACTTACTCAATGGGGAATTTTCTTTGACGTTTTGCTGACAGATTTTCTGGTGGAGAACTGTCATTACTGTCAAACTTTGTTAGGAAAGTACGACAGTAATGACAGTTCTACGCCCGAAATTGACAGTAATGACAGTTCTCCACCAGAAAATCTGTCGGAAAAACGTCAAAGAAAATTCCCCATTCGATTGACTTTAATCTCTATCGCTATTGTTACAGTCGTAATGACTTTTAATGTCTTTTTGCGGAAAGTCGTAATTAATCACTTCAAGTTTACTCATCATAATTTTTCGTGTGTTATTGCGCTGAATGTCCTTTAATCGTATATGGGGTAGGTTTTATTGTGGTTCAGGTAATGTTGGTCCTAATTTTGCACGGTAATAGGATATAATATAGAGAGAAGAAGAAAAAAAAAACAATGAGGCAGGTGGAATTAAAATGGAATGCGGTAAATAGCGTTTCCCTGGGCTCATTAAGAGGGCAGCGGCGTTTCGGTATTTCGTTTCCTTTTTAGAAGCTATATAGAACAGTGTTGGTATTTATTTGAGAAGATTGTTGGTGTGCGTAAACGGTTTCTTAATTACTTACGTATGTACGCAAGTTAGTTACGCAAGTTTAGGTTACTGGTCTATTCAAAGAAGTACAAGGGATAATGGTCGTTAGGCTGTTTCGTTTTGCTTACAGTGAAGAAACATTATCGCTTAAACAAAGCTACGAAGGTGTATTCAAATCACCACAATATTTACTTTATGTATGAGACAACACCGTTCCATACATAATTCGATATTTATGTTTACTAATCATAAAAAAAAAACATCACCTGACACAACATTGACTAAAAACGTACGAATAAAAACCATTAAAGAATCACATTCCCAAACCACCCACGCGGGGAACACCGCGTTGCGTAATTTATGTCCTATAAAAAAAACCAATTAAAATTCATTTTGTAGGTACAACACAAATAAAAGATGGCGGATGGAAAAAAATAAAAGTCGAAATCATCGCGCGACGTCCGATGTAACGGCAGACACTAATGGAAATAAATAAAATGTTTGCATGATCCAACGTATAAAATGTAATAATAAAAATGTAAACTTAGCAAGTAATTACAAGAAAACACATCAAAAGTGTCTAGGGATCAAGTACATTTTAGAAGATTGCAATCAAGAATATATTTTACAAAAACTGAATTCATTCATAATCTATTCAAAATGTGGTGATAAGTTATTGATACAGGCATGGGGAATTAGGTAGCAGACGAACCCAGAAGATTAGATTTGATTTAAATAAATTGGATTTTTTTAGAGCTGGAAATGTTCTTGATCCCTAGACACTTTTGATGTGTGTAGCTAAGAGCTTTCACAAATAAATCATGCATCTGAAAGGCGCTTGTTCCATCTATTCCAACTGGCCATCCCAACCAGTTGGAATAGATGGATTTTTTTCCATTATTCCCAACTTGCAAAAACCTTATACAGTTAAGGTACATAATTTATTATCTTATGTAGTTTGTTTTAAATAAGATGAATGGGTAGTTAAGTTTTATTTCATCATCATCACATCATCAGCCCATACTTGTCCACTGCTGGACATAGGCCTCTCCAATTGCACGCCACTGTGATCTGTTTTTGGCTTCTGGCATCCAGCTTCTGTCAGCCATCTTGCGTAAATCAGTCCACCTTGCCTAAGGACGTCCTACACTCCGTTTGCTGAGACGCGGTCTCCACTCGAGAACTCATTTTCCCCAACGGTCATCGGTTCTTCGGCAAATATGGCCGGCCCACTGCCACTTCAGCTTGCTAAAACGATGAGCTATGTCGATGACTTTTGTTCTTTGTCGGATCACTTCATTTCTGATTCGATGTATGTTCTTTTTTCTTTAACTGTACTTTAGCGAACTTGGTAAGAATGTAAAATAAATCCATCTATACCAACTGGATATTCATCTAGAACAAGCCCTGAAGGGTTAAACAATAAATAAATGCGACAGAATTTCTTCTTACTACAAACCGTTACCACATTTATCTCGCTCCTGTTGGTAGTTAGTCCAAAAGCTTGTTAGGTTAGGCTCCCTCGATGCTTAAATATTACATTTTCAATTCGCCGAGACCTTGTGTGTGTGACTGGCGGCCGGGAGACTGTTGAGCCTGGTGCACACGTCACCTGACGTGTTAACCCCGCAATGGACGGACGCCGGGTGCAGCTGAAGGGTTAACTTCGGCTAGGCGCAATGTGAAAATAGATAAACTATACGCATGTGTCTAGGACGTATCTATCTTCTTTATCTAATATATAAAATTCTCGTGTCACAGTTTTCGTTGCCATACTCCTCCGAAACGGCTTTACCGATTTTCACCAAATTTTATATGCGTATTCAGTAGGTCTGAGAATCGGCTACTATCTATTTTTTTATCCACCTGCCAGTTGTATTTCTCCCAATACACGGGGTACAAAGGCAACTTATTATGGCAAAACAAATGTTTGCCGGGGGACAAAGCTGAGTAAGATATAAAATTAACCATGTCACCAATGTTAGTTACCGTACTCCTCCGAAACGGCCTGACCGATTTTATATTATGGTAAAACAAATGTTTGCCGGGACAAGCGGACTCCAGTGTAATTCAAGATTACCACGTGGAATTCCGATTTGGCTAATTTTGGTCAAGACTAAAAATCAAAAGCGTATTAACCCAACGTGACAGGGGGTGAGCCCATCGCCGTTATAGGGTTCACACACCTTGTGGTGTGTGGGTTTCATCACGATGTTGTCCTTCACCGTACGAGCGTTGCGTTGCGTGCATAGGCTCTGAAAAAGAGTCCCATTGGTACACGTCCAGTAGCTGGACTCGAACCCGCGACCTCCCGGTTACAAGTCAAGGATCCGACCAACTGGACCGCAGGGGGGTTCAGTTACATAACCCACAGGGGATCTCTTTTATTTTATTTAATGTTAATATCATTTAGTGCCCTTGAGCTGTTCACCAGTCAGGCATGTATCCGGGCATCAAGCATTTGTTAAATTAGTATTAAGTCATATTTATGTTAAGTACACTTAGCAGTAAGCCTTGGCGATTTGAAAAGATGCCA
>SJJU01008793.1:0-24773 GCA_012932125.1 Conopomorpha cramerella | reverse complement strand
ACTAAGTTTATTAAAGGGCTTATCTATACATTTATTGTAGGTTAATACCACTAACCTTGATTTCTAATTGACTGATATCTGTCAAAGGTTTTGTCATTCTATTTGTATAGTTTATGTCTTCGCTTAATAAATGTATTATGTCCACAGTGCGGATATTAATCAAAGAAAGGTTTAACGGTAAAAATATAACGGATCCTCTTAACAATGAAATCTGTACCACATTTGACATTTATGATTATTGTTAACAGTTTGTCAGTTAAACTCATTTCTTTTGACGATATTGTCTGCTCTTAAATTAGCAATGCTAATAGCTTTTGTGATTATATTTCGCATCTTTATTAGCATAATGAAATATCGATGTATGATTGATGATCGCTGCATATAATCCTGTAATAGATCACTTTATATCATAAAAATGTTTAACATCATAATTTTAAATAAGGTGCAAATTTCGCAAAAAGTAAGAACTAGTTAGCCCTAAATGTATTATTTTTCGAAGTAAGTCGACACGTTAAAAAAACAGAAGACCTACATGTGTCTCCACCTGCAGATCTTACTTCACACTTTGTTTCTATCTAGACTACACGTAGGTACAGTCACGTGCATAAACATTTATGCATTTTGTAACATTTCTACTTCGATTTAAGACCCATTTCAATGTAGTAAGGGAATACCACATTATATCAATGATTACTACTATTCATGCATGTGTCTAAACATGACTATGCACTTTACATACTTTCTGCAGTTTTTTTAATAAAATATAAAAGAACATGGATATATGTACTTTTAACATGAATATAAATACTTAAACGCATACATAGATAGATAAAACTACCCAACGCACGCAACAAATGTCTCAGCTCATCACTAAAGTATTATGTCTGAGACGAGAATCAACCACCTATAGGTCTACCCAAAACATCAGTCCATTTCGTGTTCAGTTTCAGGTAACTTCAACATAATATACGTATAAAACAAAGTCGCTTCCCGCTGTCCGTCCCTGTGTATGCTTAGATCTTTAAAACTATGCAACGTATTTTCATATTTTGATGCGTTTTTCTCTCATAGATTGGTATAGTGATACCTGAGAAAGGTTTATATGTTAATACATGCATAATATGCTAGTATATTATACATATAGCAGAGCAAAATTGTTAAACACATATATTGCAAAACAACGTTTGCGTCAGATAGTTTATTATATACTTCCTTTTGCGAATAGGTTATCTCAATCTCCATTCGGTATCATTGTGCTCTATTACCATCATGTCCACATTACGGTTTTTCTAATATAAACTTGTGGTAAATCTGATGGAGCGTTTTCCTCCCTTTTATGGTCTTTATATTTTATTACTCATACAGTTTCTTTTGTTGATTTACCCGCCGTCGTCACCTAACTTTGTATGTAGAGTTTTACTGTATTTTAAGTCCTCTGCCGCAATTCCGTTTTGCTATTTAACTGTAGCTAGGTAACAAATTATGATCGTATTCTTCAATCTCTCTCATGCTGGCGCTACACATTGCCGGACTTGATTTAGGTCTAGCCGTGCAGCCCCCCTAGCAAAGCGCTCCAAGAAAGAAATGACAAGACATATCAGGCACTGCAATTGGTTAAAACAAGCAAAGACGCACGTTGTGTGACATAATAGCCAATCACAGCTGCTGAGGATTAATTTTACTATCTACCAATAGTTTCTCGATTCCAAAAGCGGAAATTTAAGCCAATAGTATAAATCTGTGGCCCCAGATTTATTGTTTACCAACTCAACACACATCAACCAATCACCAAGCATCATCACATAGTGCAGTAACCTGACCATGTCCCTAATTCTGCTATTCATTCCGAGCGTAATCGAAACTAGTTTATCGGAGCATAAATCTCTCTCTATCACGTCACATTGATACGAGCGGGACAGCAAGATCCTTTGCGCGGACTTCACTAGACGTACGCCTGTTCATGACGAGCAGAATTTGCAGTACCAGCTCGATGTCGCGGGAAGGTCGACGGTGTTGGTGCGGAACCGACTCCGAACAATTTTCAGACATGTTTACGTTACGAATTTCAGTTAACAAGTTCTAGTTTTCCGTGACATACTTTAGAATTGTTAGATCAAGATTCAATGGAAATTGTACGCGTTAGATAACTTTAATGACCCATGACTGGTGACGTCCAAGCTTTGTGCAAAGCAGCGCTATTCATGTATCTATCATTATTGTGATATTATGATTGTGTAGAATAGAATACAGTTCTCGATTTCATTGCTGATTCAAAATTAGTTTATTTTATTTGTTTTTTCAAGAACTGCCTAAAATATAGATTACCTAAGTATAGATTTAGTTGGATCTGTTATTCTATTAAGGCTGACCCTGGCGTAGGTAAATATAGTCATAATTTACTATTCATACTTGGTGTACCACAAGATCTACCAAGGCTGAGCCCAAACAGCTGCTCAATATTGTATTGTATGGTACTCTAAGCAATGATTCAATGTATCAATTAACATTGGTTTAGGATGTGCCGTCAGCCAAGAATCTGGTCTTCTAACCCAAGGCGATACACATGAAGGACATTAAACACTTTGGTTCATTTTTCAAAATTTGTCATAATTTACGTTACGTCACGACCTTACGGAATGACTACTACACCAACGGGTATAAACTGGAACATGAAACCCTTAAAATTGCATGTAGACTGAGCCCATAATTTAATTAACTACTTAAATATAAGGCTGAAATGCAATTCTCTCTTCTGAAACAATAAATCCTTTATGATATACTAAAGTTCATCGACCTTATTTTGCATTGTATCCACACAATTAAGTATTTCAATCACTTTGAGTCATACAATCAATTACAATGTTAATTCTATTGCTAACTAAAGTTGAATGAAATGGAAGAATCGTTTTAAATTTAATAAAAACTTTTAACCTACCACAGTTCCTATTAAAGTACTTCATGACATTTTGCACATACATGCATTAGAGGTATTTATCAAAGGGTAAGTAGAGACAAAGGCATAACATATAGTGTATATAGTATAAGTATATAAGTATAGAGTTCGTGCATTTCATGAATGCGCGCGGGCCTTAGATGTGTGTGTGGCAGTTTTGTTCGTTTGAACTGTCAACTAGCGTGTCCATATACGACTCACACACTAAGGCCCGCGTGCATTCATGAAATGCACGAACTATAACCGAACTGCTAAATTTCAATACACTTCAATATCCATCTAGTAGTTTTTTGTCAAGAAGTAGCAAATATACACACTGACATCTTACATATCACAAACTTGGGCGTTTATATTAAGTATGACTATGAGATAACAAAATACATACAAAATTCCCAGTTAATTAGGTTACCTGGAAGAAATCGCTGTGAGCGATAAGGTCGCCTCATGCAATCTTTACATTGCAATGTTTTACATTTCTAATGTACAATCTGCAATAAAGAGTCTATTCATTCATATGTGCAATGTGTAAGTTAACTCAGTGTTTTATCTTTTTCATGTGTCTACAATGTAATGATCGTATGTACTTATCTATGGTCGTCTTTTATAAAATAAATTTGAAAGAAAGAAAGAACATTTATGAACGCCAGTATAAACACGAAAAACCAAACAAGACAAAAAATAAATTATGAACTAAAAAAATAACTTGTGTAGCCCGTTTAATGTGCTTCTGCCGAATGACATTTGAATCCAAATAATGCGAAATATCAGCCTTAACGACTCACGTCTTCAAATTTCCTCTAACATAACGTCACCGCAACTAACTATAAATATCAGTTAACGGTAATATTATTACCGATCCATATTCCCCTTAGTAATTTGCTATAGTTTTTTATCCTCAAAGGCCAACAGCGCACCTACTTCCCCTGCCCTTTGTAAGTGCTTGTCAACTGCACGATATTCTCAACCGCTGACCTTCGTTAGAACTGCCTTCACATCATTACACAGAGCAGAAGCGAAATGAACAGTAGACTCACTTACAATAATGGCATAATCACTTGGCGGACCATCGACAATAGACTCGCTAATTGCAGTCAATTCATTCATTGACCGTACAAATGTGTACAAAATATTGAACAGGTATTTGATGTTTCGCTATTGTATTAAGACTGTTAGGTAATGTTAACAATCAAATTAAATGTTGACATAAAATTTGTCTATGTTAAGAGATGACGTGTACGGTCGACTAAAAAGTCGTCAATCATTTCTGATAACACATTCTGTTTCACTAACATAAATAATGAAGAGTTGTTATATTTTTGCAATCGAATAACGTTAAAGAAATAAGTAAAATCATTTTTTTAAGAAACGCGTTATTATGTCTGTGCCATTATAACTCAATATAAGCAAGTAAAATAACAAAGGTAAGCTCGAGCTTGTCTTTGATTATATTCGCGCCTGCACCCGGTAAACAATATTGAGTAATAAGTAAAATATAAAAAATATTGTGTGACTCACGGATGCCAAATCATATTAAGAACAAAATTTAAATGGACCAAACGGGTAGCACCACCTTTCGGTTCACCCAATTAAAAGTTAAGGAACAAACATCCTCCTCTTTTTTTAAGTCGATTATAATGAACCTTAATGTCTAATGATGTTCAGCTTACTTTTAACCTTATGGTAGCAGACCAATTTCGTCGACTGTAGGTAAGATCAAATAAACCTTTTGGCAGTAAAAGGTTAGATTACTGTACACTAATTATTGTAACATATAGCTTCAGTTCTGCTCTGTGGTTCGAATTTGATGGCAATCTAATTTACCTGCCGCATCCCTTTTCCCAGGGGAATCTTTTGGGAATAAAAGGCGTAACTGTGTATTTATTTATTTATTTGTTATTGTAAAGTTTCATATACGTTCAGTAACATGTATCTTTTTACAAAAACGAGTAACAAACAACTTAGACTTTCCAATATTACATACACTTTCGCGTTTATAATATGTACTACAAAGTGTCCCTCCTACATTATACATAGAATAACCAGATAAAGCTTCCTCAAGAATGACAGAAAACCGCATTCAATTCCGTTGCATAGTTTTAAAGATATAAGCATACATAGGGACAGACAGCGGGAAACGACTTTGTTTTATACAACGTAGTGATTAAGCACAGAGAGCATTTTTTTTTATTATTATCTTACAACAATCAATTGTATTATCAAAGGTTAATTGTATAAAATTCAATAAACGATGGTTGGAGTCAGCCCAGTCATTTTGGCAAACCGAGTCACTGATAACCCCTGTCGATTTAGATGATTTGTTTATTCAAGCTTCTATTCATAGATCCTACGAATGTTTATCAAATCCAAATGCATGTTATTTTTATTTTTTCAGAAGTTTTTGGCTTAGTACCACGATTTCCTCTGCCAAATAATACGAAATTAGTAAAATCAACTCGTTTATATTCTACGTAGGTTTTAAGAAAAAATAAATTTTCTAACCGCGATATTTTCTTTTAAAACATGACATGTATTGAATAATTTACTTACGAATTCATTTCGCTAGCTGAATGCCACACCGCAACTATCTAGTCTACATTTATTGTGCTTGTTTTCCATACCGAATATTTCCTATAACAGGTTTAAGCGAAATAAGGTAGACCACTTGATTGGTGGCGTCATAACTTCACTATGATTATAAGCTGACCTACCATAGTATACTTAACTCAAAGGCAGCTAGCTCAGTTATAAACATGTACTGTAAGGATGTCATAAATAAGTAGGTACGGCCAACGATCTAGTCGAAGTTGAAATTCGTTAGATGTAAATATTTATGCGCAATCGCAGCTAAAACTGGCTTTAAAGAAATCAATGAACTTGAACCCCTTTAGATTTGATAGTTTATCGATCGATGACGTCGATCGACACTTTCACTAATGCGTCGTGTTTGAAGAGGTTAAAATTAAATATTGGTATGTGAGAATTGATTAACACGTGAAAAATATTACTTTTAAATAAAATCCATTTGTATAGTAAATTTTTATGGACGTAACACATTGAAGAACATCCACTTTTCAATGTGTTACAAAAAAATATTGTATTTTTACTTATAAAAATAAATAAATAAGTCCTTTTAATCCCAAAGCGGGGTAGGCAGAGCTACTTGCTAAGCAAATACCCATGGTTCAACAAGCGTATTTATCCCAACAATACAGGGAGTGAGCCCATTACCGTTATAGGGTTCACACACCTAGTGCGGGTTTCATCACGATGTTGTCCTTCACTTATAAATTATATTGTTTAAATGATCGATCGGTACGAAATTCTGCTTGTCGCCAAAAATTGTATAGATGTATTAGATGTATCAGTAGATTCAGAGATTATCTTCTACAACCTCACAAACTCCTTCCTATTTATAATAATACTGGTGGATACCTCGCGATTTCTTTCGCGTAGTTTCAGTATTTCACACAAACTATATAGCAATGCGTCCCACAGAATCGGGATAAAAATAGTTTTATGTCCCATGATGATTCTAAGTAGGTACCTTGCCCACCAATTTCAACCAAATCGGTTCTGCCATTCTTGAGTTATGAATATTGTAACGAATACGACTTTGATTTTATAGACATACTAGCGGCCGGCCCCGGCTTCGCGCGATTTCAATGCTGATACTAAGTGTTTCTCTACCATATTATGCAATAATATATTATTCATATAAACCTTCCTCTGGAAACACTCAGTCTATTAAAATAAACCGAATCAGTATCCGTTGCGTAGTTTTAATGATATAAGCATACATAGAGACAGACAACGGGAGACGACTTTGTTTTATACTATGTAAGATTATAAGATTAGTTGAAGTATTATCATGCCTTTAAATAATACATTAAAATCGTTTAAGGAAACGCCTTTAATCTTATTATCATATCTACGTTTCGATAACTACGAACCTTAGTTGTAGAGATACCGTCTCAATGATAATAATACGCGAAAATTTGTTTGGATGGATGTCTGTAATTGATTCACGTGAAAACTACTGAACGGATGGTAATTAAACTGTATACTGTTATGGATTAGTTAACCGTGATAGCGGTACAAATTAAGGGAGAGCTAAATTTTGGAGCATTATAATCATATCCAAAACCTAGGTAATGTATACTATTCCCTAAGGGTCTAATAATAACGAAATCTACAACTATTGCGAAGATATAACAAGCTCAACTAGTCATTCGAATATCAAACAGTTCCAGTAGAGCTGCAATAAACTTTGGAACACTTTCGTGGACATTCAATTTAAAACAATATTAATTTTATTTTTATCACATCGACACATCGTATGTTTTCCGTGGGGGTCCCGAAAGGGTTACTTACTCGGAAGATACCCTCTTATTTAGTTTATAACAATAATTCTTTACGAGGTAGGCAAAGGCCAATTTTTTCTGCGCATTTACTAAAACTTACACATACACCGTATACTACGTAGTGCATACATAATATTATTAAGTAATCATGTAGATAGATACTACAAACTAAGTTACACGTTTTATTTCCTCTTTAACATATTTAAATAAACTATCCATTGTTCCTACATAGTTTCTAAGAATAGGTTTACTACACGTTGGAAACAGTGAAAAACGTTACAACTTTCAAACCGTCAATAAAGATTAAAGAAATACGTACACACAATTTAATACGGACAACATCGTGATGAAACCCGCACACCATAAGGTGTGTGAACTATAATGCAGATAGGCTCACCCCCTGTCATGTTGGGTTGAATACGCTTAATGAACCGTGGGCATTTGACTTAGCAAGTACCTCTCTCTGCCTACCCGCTTTGGGATTAAAAGACGTGAATGTGACGTGTATTTTTTTTTCATTTTACACATATTACTTACATCGTGTAGGTTAAGTCCAAAGAAGAATAATTACTTTCTAAGCAATTTCAATAAATTGCTCCACAAAGCGTATATATATAACAATATAAAAATAAACTTTTTAACATTATACCTATAGCCAAGTAACTAGTATATAGTATATACTAGTAAAAAAATAGTCAAATGATATTTATATGAAAAATCAAATAAAAAATAGTTTGTTTTTCTGTTACTTTAACACGCAAAAAGCACTGAACGGATTATGACGAAACTTGGTGGGACCGGAGATAAAGTTATATATTTTATCCTGAAACCACATGGACATGATAAACAGCAGGTAATGCCACTGTGGCAGGTGGTTCTTCAGCTTTGGAACTTCATGTTTAATACGTATACAACTTAGCTAAAAGCTCAAAGAAAATTAATTGTATTGTTTCCTTCGCTGACATTGACACCATAGTGTTTCAGATTCAGACTTAAAATAAATGAATAAACAAAAGTGATGGATGATGCTTGCTATAAAAAAACTCCACCTGTCAACCTTAACCTTGCATGCCCAAAATCCAAAACATCGATCGGCAGAAGTAAAGATTAAATACAAATCTTGCTTTATTTGTCAAGCAACTTGCTAGGACAAACTCAGCTCTACAGTTCTGAGAAAAGACCCTTTTCTTCTACAGCTTCCTTACGATGCATAGATCTGTCTAAATTGTTCTATCTAAAAATGGCGTGCAATTGCTGAGCACTTAGATTCTTATCTGCATTACGTCGTATTTGTTGATCTCTGTGTAGCAATATAACATTGAATTAGGTACCTACTTACTGCTTTCGCTAATGCAACCGGCTCAGCAGTGCCGTATAACGACATTTCTGCTGTAAACTTGGGTATAAGGCTGTCATTATTATAGTTTTTAAAGTTTCATAATACTTTAAACTTTCAAATGGTTGAGGTTGCTATTAATTCGTCGCTGTCGTACCACAGTTAATTTTGCGTGAGTTAGTCAATTAGCCGAAGAGTTCTTGTGGGTCACAAATAATATGATTAAGTCCAATCCCTTTTGGTGTTTACTATATTATATAATATATAGTTAGTTACTTTTAATCGAGAAACAGCCCAAAACCCGGAGGCCTGATGTCGTGAAGCCCCCTTAGCAAAGCGCTCCAAGAAAGAACTGACAAGACATATCAGGCACTGCGATTGGTCGAAACAAGCTAAGTCGCACGATGTGTGACATAGCAGCCAATCACAGCGCGTATTTGTTCAATGTCGTGTCTTTCTTGACGCCGTGCCACCCGACTCACGGCGAGTGACGCCGTGGACCACACTAAGTGGATGATGTCGGAAAGCGGATTTCGGACTTGAGCGGTTAACACTAAAAAACTTTAATCAGTTTCATGACGATTTATTTTATTTAATGTGATTGGTGGTCGTTGCCGACGAATGGATCGACACAAAACGGCCATTTTCTGATTGTTCCAAGCCCACTCCCGCACGAGAAAACGTGCACACCGAGAGAAGAAGTCAATTTTAATCGAATTTTAATTATTTTACAAATGTTAATCTTACCATTCGCAGAAACCTTGCCCTAAATTGTAAGATACTGAGCTCTTCACATAGGATTTACCTGAAACAAACAATAAACACAATTAGATATATGTATTTCAAAGTCACGATTACTGTTATTGTGCGATATTTACCCGCGGCTTAAAAATATTTAAGGGAGGTTCACCCATAACATTTAGGACTATGAAAAATACTTACATATGTACATATGTTCGATTTTCAAACTGAATAAGTTTAGTGGGAAAATACTATAATACTTGCCGAACCTTATCCAAAAATGCAATACACATTCAAATTATTTGGGATACTTGCATAACTTAATGTTTTATCACAATAGTATAAATATTATTTGACGCCCCGTGATTTCATTCGCGTAGTCAGTATTTTATACAAACTATAACACTGACTATCCTATATTCAGTATTACTAATATTCAGCCTAATCGGTTCAGCTTTAATTATTAATCATCTTCCTTTCTCTCTTTTTCCAAGTTATAATAGAACATCAGGTATGTCAATTTAACATGTAGGCAAGATGTGAAAGTGTGATAAGGAATAGATAAAATATGTAGTGGCAAATAATATTGAAAAGGGCATGCTTCGGTAGTTACAATGTTGTATCGAGAAACCAATGTCAATTAAAACGGAGCAGATTTGTATATTTGATGTATGGGGCCGACCTAAAAGCACCAAATCGGTAACAGTCTAAAATAATGATCTGTCATTAATCTTGTACAAGACAGTAAATGAAACTAGTTCAAGTTAAAGAAAGAAATTATTTATTTAGTAGAAACTAGTACGATTTGTCCCGGGTTCCTATTACCATATGTTACGGGTGACGGGACGTTAATTTTATGTATTTTGACACAAGCAACAAACGTCGCGATCTGTCAAAATTAAGTTTAAGTGAGGTAACTTGAGCCGTGTGGTGACGGCGAATAGAATACATGTGTCACCTCCCCAGCCCAACTTTGCCCGTCGTGGGAGTCGCAAAAGGCGACTGTGGGAACTCTCCCGAGGACGGGCATCAGTCTTTTTCTGTGAGTTAAACCATAACACCACTACGATCGCTAACACGTCAGCCAAGCGTAGCGATTATTGGCATTTCCCCCCAAATTATCATGGAAATCCAGGGGGGAGGCCCTCGTCCAGCAGTGGCTGATGATGATGAAGAAGATAAGGCATTATGGCCCCCATTATGGCATTGATGATCAAAGTAATGTTTTGGTGAAGAAGAAAATATTTAACATAGTGAAAATATTGATAACTCAGCCATTTTTAAAGAATAGTTATAAAAGCAAATGTACTAATTTATTTAAAACTTCCTACTTAAGTACCAGCTTTTTTATAATCAGATCGTAAAGATAATTAAAATTATATAATATCATTTTTAGTGCTTGTTTTTAAGTTCCAATGTTAATGTTTTCGTTCGGTTTGTTTTGGTATAAAGCATTCTAAATTATATTATGTAAATGCAAGTTAATTTTATAAGTGATTGTATAGATAAAATTCTATATATTTATGATTGTTTGATTGATAGTTGATAGACAAAAATACAATTTATCATAGAAACCATCATTGGCATCAATTATGCTGAGATATCATCATAATAATTTGTAATTGACGTAATCACAGATAATATTTGCTCAACTTAGATTAATCGTGCATCATTCTGAATTGTATTTGGTTTTTATATTATTATAAAGTGCATAATTGGTTTGTTGGTGTTTCTGATCATGTGATCGTGCGTTAAATTTCCTGCAGAAATCTTTATTATTGCTTTTATTAAAATCTCCTTATCTAAACACTTTCTTAAAAAATCTATTTGAGACAATAGAAGTTATTTAGTTACTATGCCGACTAATAGTATGTGACCCTGAAACGGTTAACCTATAGCAGGAAAATTGACGTGACTTGGATGAACTTATATTAATAGTAAGTTACCATTATTGCGTTTTTTTTTGTGGCAGTACATAACAAAATTTCATAGTAATATGTAGAGACTGGACGGAGTTCATTCAAGAGAAATTGATCCTAAACATTTCCTGCATTCGCAGCAGAATCGAATTGCATCACCACCGGATCAAATCAATAAAGAATGGTACGCATTGATGAGTATGACGACTTACATAATAACATTCTGAGTGAGTCAAATACAAACTGCCCAAACACAAGAGCCGAGAAATTGTAAATTTTTAATTTGATGAAAGTTGCATGGGTGAACTTTTAAAATTGTAACGGATCGTTGCTCGTTAACGGACGATTTCGGCTATTGAATTGTGCGTAGATACGTATAAATTTTACTATCAACTTAAGTTAAATAATACATTCGAAATGATGTTGAAATATTAATTTGAATAACATGTTTGGTGCAAACAAGTTCTAATAGCTGATGCTAAGTCAGAATTAGGATAGAAATATAAATTCTTTTTAGTGACTCCCGGCACATTTTTTAATTTCATACTCAATAGGCAGTTTCAATACTTGATAAGTTAGTAGGATAAGTAATCTAATCCTATAGTTTAGTCTGGTCTCCGCATTTTCAAATAATGACTCAGAAACGATAAAAATGCGAACGACTTCTATTGAAAGCAAATTTTGACGGTGACTTAATTCTTTGTAATTCTCAAATTAAGTCTCTGTCAAATGTGTTTTGAATTTTAATATTCTTACTCATAACTTAACCTGGTACGAGTCACGGCCCATGATGCTATAGGTTAAGGGCATCTATTAGAGGCTAGATATAATTTATATGCTATAGGTATCCAAATCCCACTACGATGAATCAATGTGAGTTAAGTTGATTATTTTAGTTGTATTCAGGGATAAGAAATACATCTACATTCACGGCTCTATGAAAAGACAGCGTCGGCTTCTAAAGCCGTGCGCCTGTCTCTTTTCATTGCGCTCTTTTCCTTGTCTTCATACAAAACATCTTTATCCCTACTTTATGGCCAACGTCCCTAATAGGGTGTATCACCTTATAGGGCATTTATGACTACATTACAGTCTCGCGTCTTCAGTCATTTAAATATCCCTTAACTTGACAAATGTGTTCATCGTGTCGCAGGTGTAGGCTATCAGCAAGCCTTGTAAAAGTTCAGTTTGCTACCGCACGGACTTAATTGTGATTACTCTATCCCAGTAAGTTTACTCATCATCATCATCATCATCAGCTCATACCTGTCCACAGCTGGACATAGGCCTCTCCAATTGCACGCCACTGTGATCTGTTTTCGGCTTCTCGCATCCAGTTTCTGCCAGCCATCTTGCGTATATCATCAGTCCACCTTGCCTGAGGACGTCCTACACTCCGTTTACTCTTGCATTGTGAATTAATGCAAAAGCTTGAGGAAGTTCCAGTCTACAAACACTAACTTATAAGCTATAATTCATTAAATTCCTCACATTCTTTCCAACACTGATTCAATATCATTGGATTACATATTAACGCAAGCGAGGCACCACAGTATTCATTCAGAGTTATACAGGTATTGAAAGCCGCGAATGTGCTCCAGAAGAATGTTAACAAATCTCATTAATGTATTCAAACCAACATCCAAATACATTTTGTATCATTAAAATAGCAGTGCACACATCAGCGGGGGCCAATTACTGCTTGTTTGTATAAAATGTTATCACGCTTTCGGAATAAATCGCGTTAGTTTAGTTCTATTGGGGTGCACGTATGTACAGGAACGCGTGAACGACTTAGAAAGTTTATTATATCTTTTGTTAAAGGTGTACTATAATTTTCTTGAACGGACAATTTACTTTATATTGTTATCTTGTTTTGGAAACATAGTGGTTAACCTTTTAACCGCCAGTGTCACCTATGTTATGAAACAAGTGATTTTGATGTTGTTTCGAAATGGAAATGAAAACTATAAAACAATATTTGTCATCTGGCGGACAAAATTTTCAAATATTCAGGTTCTAAACATTAATATAACAATTAATTGTAAAATGTGTTAGTAATCGCATAAATCGATTTCTCTAATTCTTTTTTTTGGTGCGTATTAATGTCAGCAGAAAGTTCTTATGAAAGAAAAACATTACTCCTACTGCTGAACATAGGCCTCCCTGGATGTTATATTCGTTTGATATTCATATTCATAGTTATTACAAGACAACGTCCGTCAGGTCCGATAGTCTCTAGTTATTCATAAAGGCCGATCACTTAAATAATAGGTATCTAATGAATAAGTGCGCTCCATTGTAGACCACATCGCTGCTTAACAGGGTTTTGGAAATTATAATAACTCTTTGGTATACCCTATTTGTGTATAGTGAAAGAGATGTATGATGACGTATTATTGAAACGTTCAATATTGGCTTTTTACGCGAAACCTCGTTAAATGCATGTATTTTAACAATAGAAAATATTTTGGAAGGTACCTAGGTGTAACCTAGGTACCTTCCAAAATAAATGCGTCGTCTGTCCTCTGTTTTTTTTTTATTAATCCCTACCATAGATCAAGTAATACAAAATAACGTAAAACAAGTTAATTTCCGACTACATATTAAATCATTTAAGAAACATAATGAAAGCGTAAACGCTGTATATAAGGGAGGTAGTTGAACTTTATCAAAAGAAACAGGATCAAAAATATGCCGCCATATTTGGTGTTGCAAGTGAAAGCAAAATCAAAACCAGGATAATACAAGTATATGTAGGTAAGTATGTAATTTAATATTATGGCTAAAAAGTAACCGTGGACAAGGCGTGTCAACCGACTTTTACACAAAAGGAGTTATGTCAACTTCCTGGTGTAAGTAGCTATGTATATCGGTTTTCTTTCTTTCGACAATGTGCGCGTGTGTGTGAGTGTATGCATCGCTCGGTAGCACCTCAAAAGCTGCACCGAATGTGATAATCCTTTCACATGCAAAGATACAGTTATACTTTGCGGTAAGTCTTTGTTTCTTGAATACTTAACTTGTTATACCCACACACACGGTACGACACCACAAGGATAACAATTGAAAATAAAGGTATAAGTTCATACTCGATTCATATTGGCACTTTATTGAATCGACTTATTGCAGCTTTCGCCTCGTTTAGATGTAAACAACTTACAGTGCGCATCACATTAATAAAATAATTTTGATTTTATGATATATGTATGAATGAATGAATAAACTCTTTATTGCACACATTACAAAATGTAAAACTAACAATGGTAAGATTGCAAATGGCGACCTTATCGCTCAAAGCGATTTCTTCCAGGTAACCTAATTCATATAACTTATAACGGAACTTAACATAGTGTAATGGGTAGTGTGTGTCGCTATCCGGTCGAGCATGTTCTATCCTACTACTAAAATAATAAGAGTAAATAAGTATCAATATACATATGTATTTATTGTTAGATATGAGTGGATTTAATATTTCTTACTAGTGAACGGATTATTACAAAACCTGGATTATGAAATAAGCTATTTTATCCCCAATTCCCACAATAACTGATATACTGCAATGACATCTGATTTTGATTAGGACACAAAATTAAAAAACGAGCTCCAGGAAATTCCTAAGGAGTTTGGTATAAATATTACTAAGTCACTAACACAAGAAGTCGGTTTAGATTAATTATGTTAAAAAAAGAATTAGTAATAGAATAACGGCCCAAATGCACAGTTTTTATCGCGGAGTTACATAAAAAATCGCGTGTCAATAGAATCTATCTATACTTTAGGTATATCGGTTGAGGAAGCTAATATCGCATATAAATTGATAGTATTTTTAACACATCCACGGACGTAGTTCTTTTGGTTCCGTATTGCTAAACCTCCTATTATGACACCAAACCGTTATGAACTAGGTATTTCGTTTTATTGCTTGTTTTTCATTGCAAAATCTAGGTATTAGTGATTTATTTCCGATGGTTGTTTTCGTATAATTATCATTCGTTAAAAATAGGAATATTTTAACGAAAGCTCCCTTCGTTTCTTTGTTTACGCTCGCAGATGGATTTGTTTGTGTGATTGTGCTTGTCACTTTTTTACTATCCGCTCGTGACCACGGCAAATCCAACGGTGTCGAAACCTCGATAAAAACTTAAGTGTCTCCTCTTACCCCTCTGCAGGAGATCGTATGACCGCAAGTAAACATCTAACGCAGGCAGATTTTCAATGAAATTTCCTGATCACTACCCCGTAATTTATTTATTAAATATTTACAAAAAGGCTGACAGCTCAGGGCCAAAGCGTACTTAATGTTACATGTAATAGGAACCTACTTATACTTACTTAATCTAGAGGAAAGTGATGTACAAAAATAATATATAGCTTATAAAAAAAATATACGTAATATCAGTTTATACAAATTGTAACACATTGTACTAAGCAAATGTATTTTTACCTTTGTAGTCTAAGGTGTTGTGGGTGACAAGGCAAATGTCATGCCCTTAGCTTCAGCGGTTGCCTCTAGTCAACAAAATGAGAGCAAGTGATATTTTGTATTGTAGGTACTAAGCCTGCCGCCCTACGTTATCTGCTTAAATATATCTACCTAGTTGAAAGCTAAGCGTATTCCAGCTTGGTATGCATTGCACACACGAGCATCGTGATAAACAGAGTAATACGATGCCAGTTCTAGCCATATCTATATCAGCACTTGGCTTGCTCTCAAGTTTCATCCTTGTGGCAGAAACGAACAAAGGACTTAAGTTGTGATTTATAAAGGAAACGTCAACATAAACTTCAGGAGAGAGGTTCTGCCTAGTTCGGCAATCTAGGGTTTTTTTTTAAGTGAAACTTTTATTACATCGTCTCAAAATTTTTCGTCTGTGTGTTGCATGTCGCGTGATGGTCGGCCGCGGAGTAGGGCTAAAGTGAAATTAAGATAGATAAGGCGATTTTAATACCTTTAATGGAATATTATTCCAAATTTTTTTAGTTAAATGTCTATAATGTGAAAAAAGTTTCACTATTACCGTGGTTTCATGAAAACACACAACTTTTTTAAACTGTACCTTTTTTTAATACTTCACGGCCTATTAATCCCAAAGTGTGGTACGTAGAGGTAATTGTTAAGTACATACGTTAAACCATGTAAGACTACGTTGAAACAAATTAAAATTTGAAGAGATTGTCGGTATGCAGCTTATGCAGATTTCCGTATAATCATCATCAGCCCATATTGTCTGTGTTCCGTATGATGACAGTGAATAGAATACATGTATCACCAAACCAACCAAACTATTCCCGTGGAGGGGATCGCGGCGAGGTGACCGAGGAAACTCTGAGGACGCAACACTATCGCCAACGGGGAAATTGGGGAATTCATAGAGAAATCCACCATTGTGCAATTAAAAACAAATATTTTGGTACAATGTACTCACGTCTCCTAACCCTAAGATAAAGAGAGGTATCTCCATTTCTACACTCTTAAGTAAAAATATTTTTTTAAAACTTTAATAAATAAAAATATCCCTGAATAATTAATACATTTACTGTGCACCGACCTGCTTTAGTTCTTTTTCTCACAGCTCAAGGCGAAATTGACTTCAATTTGTATTGTTTAAGGGTGTGTTTACACCCACGCCGAGTTATTTATTAATACTATTTGACCAACCGAATACGGCAACTTTGTAACAGAAATGGTCCATAATTAGGATCACAGTGAAAGGTGGGCGTGGGATCCTGCATGTAAGTATGTACTTACATAAATGAAACTTAAACACGTCACATGACATAAAATGCACTTCAATAAATAAAGGTCAATACATATATATAAAAATGTAATGAATTTTGAGTTTTCGTTTCGTAATATTTGATTGTTCCATTGATATTTTTTATGGAATGTGAGGCAAGTAAAAAAAAAGTACGTAAGTTATACATTTATATACGAGCCTAAAGTAGGGTAAGTACTGTAGGTAAACAATGTAACAGATGGCCGGGATATGCAAGAGAGGAGAGCCTGTAATGGCAGTGACAGATATCCGTCTAAAATCAAAGTATCTATACACATTGACATTTTTATTATTACAATCAATCTCACGATTACTTAATACTTTTAACTACACGTTTTGATTGTCCATACTTGTAGATCGTAGAATATCAAATCCTGAATACTAGTGGCTATCTCTACGATGTTTAATAATCTTCTTATAAAATATTTTATAAGAAGAATATTTTTTAGGTTGTCGAATGTTGCGAACGTTTAAACTCACTGCAAAATGCAAGAGTGAATTCTCACAATATCGATGCTTAGTATCATTTAAACAAAACACCGATCGAACCACCGAAATTCAAAATAATAACGTAATGTCACAAATAAACTTGATTTCGGCCTTTGAATTTAATTACAAATCACATTGCAATTGCGCGTGCGGTGAGCAGTCATTCCGTCGCATTGTCGGCATTAGAAGACCTACAAGTAGCCTTTCCTATTCAATTACGTAGTATATGATCAGTTGTGTTACGGAAATATATACTTTCATCTTATTAAAGGAATGACAGTATAGTACATTGTTTAGTCAAAAGAACTACATGTAT
The DNA here is from genome assembly GCA_012932125.1 of Conopomorpha cramerella. Lineage (NCBI taxonomy): Eukaryota > Metazoa > Arthropoda > Insecta > Lepidoptera > Gracillariidae > Conopomorpha > Conopomorpha cramerella. Next base: position 6,878 of record SJJU01008793.1, on the reverse strand, counting down.
TTATTTACCAGGTGACCTGGCAACCGTTGCTGGCAATACACACTATTAACAGTGTTACTCTACTATTATATGCATATTGTATTGTACATATAAACAATTCAAGAATCACTATATCTACTACAGAAGACCAATTTTATTATCAAAAGTCGTCGCGTTTTCAAGATCTAAGCATACATAGGGACAGACAGACGGAGGTGACTTTGTTTTATACTATGTATTGAATGATAGGCCAATACTACACACAGTATATTTTCTTCACGGCCGTTTCCTATTTTTTTATTTAACAATTTATTATTTTTTTTATTTCCTTTATATGTAGGTATGGATCAACCCTCTCGAGACATGCCCTACACGTTAAAAACTTCTAATGTATTTTGTCCACGAAAGTAAGAAATTAAACTACACAGGTGTAAACTTAAGATGACACAAGTTATAAAAAATACCATGCAGTCTTTTTCATAAAATGAATATTATTCGCTCTGTTTCACATATTTTAATAAGCGCAAGCATTGTTCGGTGCAAAAAGGTGTCGTTTTCATAATGCGCCGTTGAAATATCTGGGTTTCAGTACCGTAAACAGCTGTAATAGGTACGTTCAGTTGATTTATGTTTTATTGTACATAAGTAACTGTATTTTATACAATAGACATTATCTGCGGCGTTTTTGGCACTTTTTTCCTCTTACAGAAGAAGGATTTCTCGAAACTTGTTTCTCTACATTATACCTTTAGAAGTGTATATCGTAGTCTTTATTGACGTTATGGTTAGTTCCTTAGGCTCATTAAAAAAATATCCTTTTCATTGCATCTAGTAGGTTTGAGAATTACATCTATTTTTAACGTCTTAAGGCCCCTGGCCATTTTTATCAGTAATTTCCTAGGACAGTGCAACGTTTGCAAGGTTGCCCAGTATCCGACTAACATTATAAATTTGAAAGTTTGGATGGATGTATGGATGGATGGATGTTTGTCCTTCTTTCACGCGGAAAATACTGAACGGATTTTGATGAAACTTGGCAGTATTGTAGCTTATAAACTAGAATGACATATAGGCTATAAATTATGTTGGTAAAACAACGTTTGCCAGGTCAGCTAGTTTTTTTTATAAAATGTGCCTCGTGTAACTCCTCGGATAATTTTTTATCTAATTAATTTGTGTAAAGACACAAAATAAACTTAACACTTTCGCGGAGGAGAGGGACGAATAGAGGAGAGTAGGGAGGGCAGACCCACTGATTATTGTTTTACCGAACGCCTATATGTCCAGCAGTGGACTTCAGTGGGCAGACATGATGATGATGACGATTGTTTTACCAGATACCTGACCAGACACTTGTGACAGAACGATGACTTAGTTGGAAATTCACCTTACATTACATTACAAACCAATTACCTGTGCAGAGGAAGTACCTTACTCCCGTAACCCTTTTGCAAACAGAATCCGTTTCTGAGGTAACCATTAGTAACACATTATCTCAATCGTGGACAAGGTGACGTGACTTTGGACCATATCATCACACACATTCGTATACTGTACAGCTCGCGTTACGCCAACATTGTTTACCTTAACCATTTTATTACAATAAGACTATGTAAGCGTAGCTTTGTCTCGCCGAGATTCGACAAAAACGACCAAATAACAATGGGACGATTTAGCAATGTTGAAAATTGACGTTTTAAGACCCTCGACTCACGCTTCCACCGACGTCGTTTGGTGTGAACAGCCCACAATGGCTTAGCTAATGTGCTGACTTCACCGATTATGTCGACATGTTTTTTTTTCCTCTCCACATTATACAATATTTTGCTAGAATTATAATCACCGGTTCTCAGAACATGAATTTATTGTTCCGTTCTTGTAATATCCGGTGTTAATAATGTCACATGTCACATGGCACACTGGAAAGGTAAGTATCCTATTAATAATTATAAATTAATAGTACGTAACATTTGTCAGATGTCAGTGCGTATGTTTGTTATTTTTTAACCAACTTCAAAAAAAGTGGAGGTTTTTAATTCGAAGGTATTTTATGTTTTATGTTTGTCGCCTCAAAACTTTTGACTGGATGAATCGATTTTTTTTGGGACTACTTTAATTTATTTAAATAGTGTATTAGTATGTACACACATACACTTCTTCACGCCTTGAAATCCCATAGCGGGGTAGGCAGAGGCATTTGCTAAGCAAGTGCCCACGGTTCACCAAGCGTATTTAACCCAACGTGACAGGGGGTATTAGTATGTATTTCTTTGTTATTATTATTTGAAGGGAAGTTCGTGAAATCATACATTGTAAGACACGTATAATTACGTTGTGACACATATGACAATTGTGACAGAAAGAGGACACAAAATATGCCATTGAGTAAAAAAAGTTTAGAACCCTAGTGTTGTAGCAATACAAATTCGAGTCCCTCATTGTGACGATCTGTGGGTAAATCTACTATGGCAGAATATAATATATCTATGCATGTGACTAATACTCGTATGTGTAGGTACATAATATACCTACAGTAGCTTAGTCACTTCAGCAGCACGCGTTTTGTAGTGTGAGTTATATTTGTTGGAACACAACCTTCCTTTAATTCTGCTTAAGTGTGTGTGTGTGTGTAGGTAAATACACAATTACGTTAACTGGAGCAATCAGCTGTTCTTACTCTTACTTGCATACTGTATAAATTACAATAGGATTTTTTGGAATGACATTTGACACCAAATGTCAACCAACCACGTTCCAAGCGGAGATGGCGAGACGAAGTGGAAGTCTTCGGATAGGCTTTTCCCATCAGTGGGAAAAAAACTAATCTATATGAAAAAAAATGACTCCGATTAGGTTCATGTTAACCTGAAGTAAAGTGTCTAATCTTTAAAAATCTTTATCTTTAAATCTTGAAAAAAAATTATTTAGCTTATTTGTGTTCCACTGTGTCCGTCGGCGAGAACCCAAAATATAAAGTCTAAAATATAACAAAAAAAAATTATTAGCACGAAGAATATACTTTGTCATCTCAGCTGTGAAGTAAAGGCAATTAAATATGTTACTGTAATATGCCCGCATTCTAACAATAAACCTGCTGTCATATTTTTAACAAAGTATGTTTATACAACATAAATTCTTTGTAATGCCATAAACGGAAAATTACGTTATCATGCGTGTTTGATATTGAGTTTCATTCATAAAACACAGACTTTTCTGTTATAGCGTTACTAGATCCATAATGTGCATCAAATGTACTTACTAATTTTACGTCCCATTTTCTAAGATTTTTGTTAGTCATTAAAGGACATTCATCATCATCATCATGAGCCCAAATTTGTCCACTGCTTTACATCGGCCTATCAACAGATCAGAGTGGCGTGCAATTGGAGAGGCCTTTAAAGGACATTATTTTGATATAATTTGTTTTATAAGATAACAACATCTTGAAACCACTTCAATCAGTAAAATGTTAAGACTTTTGTGGTTTTCTCATGGATGCCACTGTCAGAACTGAACCAAATTCAAATTAGACCAAACACTTAGGAAGCCCCAGCTTTCAAATTAAAAAGAACCATCAATATCGCTTCACTCAATCTGATGTTATGAGTAAAATAACATTAAAATCATAGAGATGAGAATTGAAGCCCTCCTCATTTTTTAAAGTCGGTTGAAATTTTAAACAAAAGTTCGGTTTCTTCTACTCAAGACCAACGTAAACAAGGAAAGCGAACAACTCAGTTTGGAGAACGGTAATTGGGTGACACCTGTACAAACACTTAGTGCATATATTTCAATGACCCTATTTGTAGAATGTGAATTCACGCAATATTACCTACATGACGTGTTCAACAGACTAAGTAACTTTACTTAGCATCAGTCGTAACATTGGCGTGCAAGATTCACTAAACAAATCTCTCTTGAAATGTACATTGAAGGACAGAGCTAACTACTTACTTATTTTAACTTAGTTTTTTAACACATCATTTGAATTTAATTCTGACACTTAATGATCGACGGTCATGACTTCGATAAAGCCACATAAGTCAAATCAATTATTATTAATTAGGTTTATCAGAATCTGACACCCGAAGTAGATAGGAGAGCCAAGAGTAGAGCCAAATTGTCGTATGTGAAATGTGCCGACATAATAATATAATAACATCATCATCATTAGCTACATGACGTCCACTGCTGAACGAGGGCCTCCCCCAATGATAACTATGACATTTGGGGGGAAATGCCAATAATCGCCACGCTTGGCAGACGGGTTGGCGATCGCAGAGGTGTTGTACTTTAACTCACAGAGAGCGCTGCTGCCTGTCCTCTGGAGTTCCCTCGGTCGCCTGTTACGACGTCCACGATGGGAAAAGTTGGGCTGGGATGGTGACACAGGTATTCTATTCGATTTCACCATACGGATACTAACAATTATCATACAAAACGCATACGAATGTTATATCCTTTCATTCACAAATAATTGCATCGAAATATTTTTACGGATTAAGTTAAAACGTTGTATCAACTTAGACTAGTTTGTTCGTAGTTGGCATATATTTGCCCAGATCGACAATATGCACCTACCAATTTTACGTATTTTTTTTTAATGAAACGCGCACGGATATTATTATTTATTAATCAATAAGCGTTGAGTAAAATAACAAAGGTAGGTAATCTTGTCTTTGATATCTATATTCGAGCCGATATACCCGGTGAACAATATTCAATTTTACGTCCTTTTTTCTTAGATATTACATAGTAAAAGTACACTATTTTGATATAATTTGTGTTGTTGTAGACCAGTTTGTCCACATTTGGCGTGCAATTGGCCACTTTTTGTGACCTTCACTAACAGTGCACTAACGCTACCAACTATAAATACCACGCATAATATTTTAATATCAATAGATTGGAGCTAAACAATTCTGTCCTTTCTTCTCTCAAAATAATATTAACAATGGCCGAATATTTATTCATTACACACAACAAATCACTTATCGCTGCAGGCTTGTGAAGAAACTCACGCGATTCATCACAAATTAGAAATATATACTAAATGATCTCCTATTAAAGCGGTTGTCATTGGTACAGAGGTCTGGTTTATCTGGACATTTACATACTTACGTGTCCCAGCCATACATATTTTAGACCGAGGACTCCACTTTACATGTCTGATGAAAATCGCCTCGGAGGAAACTAAGTATTGCTGCGATTTATAAAGCAACTAACTGGCCCGGCAAACATTGTTTGCCAATGCACATTATTAACAGTGTTTCTCTTGTCATATGCATGTATATATATCTAGATCTTGTATCTATATGTTTAAAAGAAAGTTGTGTTAGTTACACTATTTATAAATCAAGAACGGCTAAACCGATTAAGCTGAAAATTGGTCCTACACGATGTTCCCACCAGTGTTGAGGTATCCATAATGGATTTCTCCACTTTAAAAATGGGGTAGTTAGTTAGTGACCGCTATCCGTAAGAAAAATATGTATCAATACAAGTGAGAATATTCTAATTAACATAAATGCACCGAATACTTTTGACTACACGACGAAATACTATCTGCGTATTTTTTTTTGTTCCCGTGGAAATTTCGGGATAAAATACAGATTATGTAACTCAGGGATAATGTTGAGGAATGGTGAGGAATTATCGAATTCCGTCCAGTCGTTTTTGAGTTATCCGTTATCCATGAAATTCTTCCTCTTCATAATATTAGTATAAATAAACAGCTCTGCCGGATCCCAGTTTAATTGTTAGCCTATTGTGGATCCGTCAGACATTGTATGTACCTACAGTCTTAACTATGAATATTGATTTCGAATTAGTATAATTTTTTAACGCTAATTTCCTATTTTTTTCAAAGCACCTTCTCCCGAATGACGATCACTTTTATGTAAGATTATTTTAGGACAAACCCACACGACGCATGACACTATTTACGAGTATTAGGGTAAACAGACGCGCCCTTTTTTCTATTCTAATCTGACCCGCTTTAATGTCAACAAATGTCCTACAAAAAGTCCATCGTATGCGCATGGCACAAACGAATCACGATTTTTTTTAAAAAAGTTTTAAAAATACGAACATGCCTTGGAAAGGACCATAATATTATGTGTCTTAGGCTATATTGACTCATAACACAATTGTGACAAAACATTAGCAAAGCCTTAAAAATACGAGATTAGATATTTACAAATGAAAATCAATATTTACATACGTGTACAAGACACCGACAAAATCGTAATGGTTTATCATGTAGGTAACTATTCTGTACCGTCCTATACTGCATATACTTGAGACATGATCAATATAACAACGCAACCAAATGGAATAAACTGTGATTGGTCAATCGTTCATCATCAGCCACATAACGTCCACTGCTAGACGAGGTCCTCCAATAATGTCCATTTGGGGTGAAATGTATACAATAGTCGCCACGTTTGGCAGGCGGGTTGGCGATCGCAGTGGTAGTGTTGTGATTTAACTCACAGAGAGCGCTGCTGCCTGTTCTCTGGAGAGTTCCCTTGCCCTCTCTTACCTACTTCTTAGGGATTACCCTATGACGGGAAAAGTTTCGCTGTAATAGTAACAAATGTATTCTATTCGCCGTCACCACACAGCATATTGGCCAATGTTTACTCCACTGTCATTACCCCATCATGGTACTGATGAACGAATTTTGTAGAGATTTCAATTTAAATACACTTCATGAAACCAACGTCTGTGTGTTTACATTGATGAACGCTATTTTTACTAATTTAGTTTCGCAGCAGAAAAGACGTAATTACTATTGAACGATTATAACAAAACATAACGTTATGTAAGTCATTTTTAACAGTTTTACCTATAAAGATAGATTGTTGTAACATAACCTGCCTTGTTGAATAATGTTT
>SJJU01008792.1:0-23235 GCA_012932125.1 Conopomorpha cramerella | reverse complement strand
GGAGACCAATCCAGAAGATTAGATTTGATTTAAATAAATTATATTTTTTTTTGAGCTAAAAATGTTCTTTATCCCTAGACACTTTTGATGTGTGTATGTGGGTAGGACGGTGGTTAACCGACGAGAAGCCTTAGCGTCAAGAAAGTCGCGACATACAAGAAAAACACGCTGGCTATAATTCGCTGGTGTATGTAACTGTAATTGGCTGTTATGTCACATTGCATGTGATTTCGCTTGGTTCAACGAATTGCAAGGCGTAAATAAATAAATAAATAAATACACTTCACGCCTTTAATTGCGATGTTGCAAGGCGTACTGCGTCATATGATTTCTTACTTGTAGCGCTGTGCTAGGGGGGGCATTGTAACCGAACCGAGTGACATCTTACAGAATCATCATCATTATCAGCCCACATTTGTCCACTGCTGGACTTATGCCTCTCCAATTGCACGCCATCTTACACAAAGGGAAAGTAAAAAGTAACAAAAAACTAGGGTTTGCCTGTATGATTTTATTTTAATGTGTTATATCTGCCTACCTATAGGTGCTGTGCGTGCACCCATGCATTTTGTAAAAAAATGTGCGATTATCATGACAAAAATGTTTAAAAAATATCTTCAGTCTCCGGTGCCATGTAAAATCTATCGTACCGTTTTGTAAGCGTAACACTATAAAATCCCGCCTACGTTGCACCGTAATATACTTTAAACGACCCAAGGCTGATGTGATTACGTTTAAAAATGTTTTCAAAACATCCACGGCCCATCCGAAAGGAAATTGGAAATAGCTTAGTCAAACATTTTATACACCTACCGACACAGGAAATTGGTTCACGGATATGAAAACACGTCAAACTTTTGAAATGGATGAAACTGAAATTCTTTAGAAGGAATAAAGGCTTGAAAGAGCGTTATTGGGGAAGACTTTCTGTTCAGTGAATGTTTTATTGCAGAAATTTATAGGTACAGTCGGCCAAGAATCTGGTCCACTGTCCTAAGGTTGAAACTCTTATGAACGTCATTAGACATTAAAGTACATTTTTTACTTGTCACAATATAACAACTCTACCTTTTTTGATTTGATGATGATTAGTGACACAGGAAATGTTATCAAAACTGAGACTACTTGTTTGGCCGATCGTATGATAAATAAAGTTCCTGTTATTAATAAAATAGTCATACAGTAGTAGTAGTATACCACGATAGTGATACAAGTGCCAAATATGGACACTATTGGCTCTAAAATGTACTTCTGGATCCATAATATATTTATAAAATATCTAGGTAATCTATATAGTATATAGTATACCTATAAAATCTACTTTTAGATCTGTAGATCGGTCTTTATCGTACATGCGGTAAAAAATTCCAAGGTATTGGCTCCTTCACAGTTTTGATCATTTACCGGTCACACAGTCATATTTAAATGATATTCAGTGAATTCTTTTTTAGAGAATGAGTAATGTACTCATCTCTTACTACATTGCTCTGCCCTTTTTTAGGGGAATAGTGACACTCTTTAAAATATTGAATAATTATATTAAAATAGCCACTTTCTTGTGCTGTTTAGTAGTATTTTTTGTGAAATAAAGATTATGTTGTAAGTTAAATTTTTAATTACATTTCACTTAAGGTCTATTTTTATGGCACATTTCGGCGGAATTTTTACCTTAACGGCCTCGCGAAGTTTACTTTCATGCAGGCTTCTCTGAGGGTACTAATAGATAAGTTAGTACACACAGTACACTCTAGAAAAAGGTCCCATTTGTGCACTCCCAGCATAGCCAGATTTCGGGTCAGAATACTAATATACAATATTTTCTACACTGTGGCAGCTTTTCACTCAACCCTGATACGTAAATTAATAAATAGGTACACTTGTCCGGTCAGGTCATCATTTAATCTGGTCTATTTATGACTATCTGGGGCAGCCTCTAGGTACTCACCAGACGCTGTTGCTTCAGCAAGTACATAATAAGACATGCTTTAGAACAAAATACGCGCGCAGTGATTGCCTTTATGTCACCCATCTTGGACACAGCGTTATAAATGTCTTGTCATTTCTTTCTTGAAGCGCTGTGTTAGGGTGGCTTACATCCATCCATATGACCAAACCACGTAGATAACATGAATTGAAAATCAGTTAATATTGATAAAACTTCGCGATCAAAGGTACACCGTAAGTCTTTTATCGGCGTAGCACTTGTAGATTTTATTATTGAGTATGACGGAAAGTCGACCGAAATGCATTTTGTTGTTCGCAGCAAATCGCTCGCCCGCTCAGAGTTGTTCGGGGTTTTTTTTTTTATTTTTTACTCCCTTGGCTCGTAGTGAATTGATGAGGTTCGTTTTTCGGTGCAAAATTTACCACTCTAGTCATTCATTTGCCTCGGGCTATTTGTCAAACGCTTTTTGTCTAGCCAATGGTAAGTTTACGTCTGAAAACATTTGGATTTTAATCGATTTGGTTTCGCAAATTTGCCCTTCGTGGTTTTCTGTATCATGTGGTTTCATTTTTTCAGTTTACTTTGTTACATTTCTATGTTATTAGGTATATAAACATCCTTCAATGTGCCTACGGCTAATAAATAACAATTATTTATAGTCCGCTATCAAAAGAAACTTTCACAAAGACAATCTGAAAACGGTAAAGTCAAGCCAAGCGTACCTTGTTCTTAAAGTACTTTCTATTGAAACTCTAAAGTAAAAAAAAACCTAACCTAACCAAAAAGTAACGGACAAGACCTATCGAAGTAAGTCCCGGTAAGCCCTAAACAATAATGGCGGGTGAATTTTTCCCGCGCGCTGTCAAACTGACATTGACAAGCAATTAGCGCCAAAACGCCGCCGCCGTACCGCCACAGCCGCCGCTGCCGCCGCGTCGTCCACACCTGCTGCGATCCTGCTAAGCTACGGACCAGATAAATAATACAACACTTTCGAATTCGATGGTTTAATTTCAGTTTATTGAAAGTTAATTTTTCTTTCGTTGATAAGTGCCTACCTACCAAAAATCTATTGGATGTTTTACACGTACCTATTCGTATCGTGAAAGTAGACCTAATTCATTTAATTTTTGACAGACTAGAAAAAGTTACAGTTCCTAGAATAATACTTATTTTATGATTCTAATACCTAATTGGTACTTTAACTACAGAATCAAAGGTAAAAATGAAACTTTACAAACAACAAAAAATATGCCCCATTTTGAAACAAAAAGTTTTAGTGTCCCTGTAGATAACGAAACTGGCTTACCACAATCAAGTAATTACTATTGTTGTTTGAAACCAAGTTAGTTAAGTAACAGTCATTTACCGATACTAGACTAGGTAGTCTTGAATATTTAACAAGTCGCTCAAAAGTGGAGTTCCGAAATTGTATTTGTTCATGTCCAACTTTTACTTAGCTATTGAATTCTGCCTTTTGGAAATACCCTAAGGAAAAAACAGAAATAACTAGATCACAGTGGCGTGCAATTGGAGAGGCAGCTATGTCTATGGTGATGACGATGAACCAGAAGTGGTATGCTACTATGTTTAGTACCTACCAGAAAAGTTGTCCGTAAATTGAAGAACTATTCGATCATCAATCAACGATCAAAAGACATCACATTTTTTTAGTTCGAGTGATAACTTGCCAGCAGCGATTTCTTAGTAGTATTGCTTTGATATGATGATTCTAACGAAACGCAGTGTACAAAAATTAAAAATTATTGCGATGAAACGAAAACAGTCTTGGCTCCCAGTTCACGCAATTATTTACCCCAAAATTCTAGCCACAGACTCTTTTGATATTAATGTCACGCTTTGTCACATCAATATTGCGGCTGGAGCTGGTGACTCGCCAGCAATGAAGGCGGTGGCTCAGTTAACAGATTTAAGCTTCAGATAAATGCGTTTCATAGACAAAGTGTCTTATTCCCCACAATAGAAATAACCGCAAACGACTGTCACATTTTTTCTCTCCAAATCCTACCCGCAAAAGCGTTTGATACAGAAACTTCTGGGTCACAAGATTTCACAAACAAAACAGAGTATCAATAAACTTTGTACGGTCTTCGTTCTTAGGTATTTGGAAGTAGGATGTTTGAGAGTTTACATTGAAGCTTTGATAGCGAAATTTGATAAATAAAAGCATTTTCTAGGAAAAGCAGTTTAATATCATGATACAGTAACGTCAAAAATTATTTCCAGCTGAACCAATGATATTTTCGTGCAAACTTTTACTCTAAAGTCTCGTTAGTATGTAAGAGACAGAAACATTGTGTAAACAGGCATACCTCAAATTAAATTACTTGCTTAGTTCTTGAATTACTAAGTATCTTTCTGTTCAGAAATGATACACTGTCATAAAATATACTAAAGGAAAACATCTTAAGGAATCCTGAATATCTAAATATGATTGTGGGAAGTTAAATCCGATCCCAACCCCTGTCTAATTAGGAAAAAGATGGGCAATGTAATATAAGCTTTGTCTAGGGTACCTTTACCTCTTTTGAAATGAAAAGGTTGTGTAGTAATAAGAATAATTATGCGACGCCGCCACCACGAAATTTTAAATCCTTTACAAAGTTACCAATATTCACAATACCATCAATTCACATACACAATAGCATTCTCTGTGCAAACATGACTCAAAATCACAGCCACCGCTCCGGATCAAAATATCAATTCCGTTCATAAATATAACGTCAACATTGCTTTCGCGTTCATATCATCGTTCCGCTGGTAAACGATTTGATTTGACTTTGTGATTTATGAATTGCAAGCAGTAGGCATAGTATTGGAAACAAAGCTTTAGAGTCCAAGGCTGCTGTTGCAATAGAAACAGTAAATAGAACAATGACTGCAGTTTTTGATATATTATGCATACTTTGACCAGATGTTTTAAGGCTCAAATACATGGTATAATTTTATTCCATCTAGCATGCAATAAAAAAGCTGGAAACTTCCTTGGTGTAAATAATAATTGTTTTTATTCATATGACACGGTTTACAACCAGAGACAAAGCAAAAGAGAGTGACGCCCTCTGACTTAAGAAAAGAGAACTACGAATGAAGTGTGTGATTGTGCGAAGACGGGAATTTTAAATTACAAAATAATTATTTTTTAAGGAAACGCAGTGCGCGTTGACTTGGTATTAAAAGTTTAAAACGGGTATTATAGCGCGTGACACAGTTACATGTGTCACGACACATTTAATTGTGTCGAAATGTGGGACAAACAACGAAAGTAAGCTGAATGCCTACCTTTGGTTAATTTTCGCGCTATAATACCCGTTTTAAACTTTTAATACAAAATAAAATGTTTGCAATTTCACATAGTATGTGGTAACGGCGAACAGAATACATGTGTCACCACCCCAGCCCAACTTTTCCCGTTGTGGGTGTCGTAAGAGACGACCGAGGGAACTTCAAAGATGGTCAGCAAACACGGTTTCTATGGCTTAAACTACAAACCACTGCGATAATCAATCCAACTGCTAAGCGTGGCGGTTATTGGCATTTCCCCTCAAATGATCATGGCAATAACTGGGGGAGGCCCTCGTCCATCAGTGGACGTCATGTGATGATGATGATGAATTTCACATCGACAGTCAAGGCAGATAATTAATTCCTAAACGTCATAATGAATTATAGCATTGAAGAAATTGGAGCTATCTCAATTGGCCTTTAGGATAATAACTTAGTGTGTGAAAAATATACGTATGCACACACTATTTCATAAAAATAGGTCCAGCTGTTTCGGAGAGGTTTAGTAACAAAAACCGTGAACTAAACTAAAATGTCACTGTAGATGAATTATAAAAAAACTATCTCTAGTAGAACGCAAGATCTCGTAGAAACAACACTACATAATCCATTCAAATCGGTCACAGCACTTGACGATGTAGAGATCTAAAATGATAATGTGCTATCTTGGACTAAGTGATACGTTCTTTTTGTCTTTTAAATTGAGATGGCGTCGCATGTAGATGTAAAGGTTAAGTTGGCTCAGGGAATATTGGTTCATCACAGTTTCGGCGAGACCATTTAAGGTAGCTTAGTGAATATTCATAGACTATCCTATTAATATTATGGTCGTTGTACGGTTGGTACAAAATCCTTTAGCTGTAAAGTGCTATGGAGGATTTAACCAACTTTCCAAGTTGGAGGGTTGACATTTCTGACTGTTGTCCTCATTTTTTATTTTAGGAGTAGCTGTAATACAAGAACGCATTCCACGAACTCGTTAATTTCTTTTTTTGGGAAATCTCGTTTCATGTTCAAGAGTGACTACGTAGCAATATCTTTTTTAGCTGAAGGCTATTACTTTGTGTACAAGACGTTGCTACGAAACACGAAACACCGTGTCGTAAGATTTTTTCCCCCGTGTTCGTATAATAAGACAAAGGAGTACTTACTTTAAAAACAGTGGAGAATCTTACCGAAGAAAATACATTTTTTTATTTAAAAAAGTAGCTAATCTGAAATTATAAAATTGTAACAAAAATTTATGGATGAACACAGTAGTGGCAAAACTAGGGGTACAAGACAAGCCTATGCCAGGCACATTAACAAATATTTTCTAATGTAGGCTCGTATTATAGCTCATTTAAGTAAGACAAATAAAAAACTCTAAATAAGCATTGGTTAAGTGCCTATTTTTCACTACCGGCTTACTACTAGAACACAGTGTTTTACAGTAATTTTAACACGAAATCCACATTTCCCCAAGCGACTGTAACACAACGTTATCTAGACATTATAGGCGGTGAACCTGTCACCATTATTTAAGTTTCACAGGTCTTATTGTATGTAATAAATTTCAATTAATATTTATTATGAATGTACGCCTCGCGATTTCACTTGTACACTTTCAGTATAGTATTAAAAATTGCTGCCGCCAAGTTTTACCCCCTTAGGTGATAAATTTTGAAAAAGTCCTTTCTTACCTCACGTAAACATCATAAAAATAACACCTGTGCTACTCAACTTTCTAGGGTCAAGGATATGGACTGGGCGTTGATGAGTCAGTGATGAAACAATCAGTCAGTACTTTTTCAGTCAGTAGTTTTATAATAATTATAATTAGATATTAATGATGTTGACGAAATAATAATATTACAGCTCATCATATTTTCCTGTTTTGATTGTGGGTTTTGTCTTCATGTGGTCTGCTTGTCATTCATCATGTCAATATTTCATTTCCTCGTTTACACAGTCCATCGATATCTATATAGGCCTACTCCTCTTAAGCAGGATTCAGGTTTTTAATGAAATTTTTATTTAGTCGTCGCCTAGTAATCTTTAATTAAAAATCCAATAGTCCTTGCTTCGTAATCAACATCCCATAAACTCAGTACTATGCAGTTAAACGAAAGCTGGTATAATTATTTTTACATCCCGTTCCGGCGCGAAGTCATTCTAACATCACAATATCGATACTTACCACCCTACAGCGTTATACAAAGCTCACGGACCGTTTCCTAGCAAAGACAACACGGACAAAGAACTGAGCTGATGGAACATAAACAGTTTTACCGAAGGTGCCTACGGCCGACACTCGCCCCATTATCACTTCAATAAGTGTCTTAATAAGACGATGGGTAAGCGTCCCAGTTTCAAGCCGTGGCGTGGGGAGGGGACTGTTTTATCTCGGAGGTGATTACAATTTTGACATCTGTAAAACTGCTTGGAACGGTGCAGTACAAGATTTTATTATTTAGGTAATATAATACCAGATTTTTATCAATATCAATCTGGAAAATTGACTATGACTTTCAGGTTATTTCGAGAGGCGGTCAGATCGCGCATTGACTATTTATTTTACCAGAAAAATATTTTGATATCTGTAAACCTGCCATTTTTTTGGAATGATTTCGGAAAACTACATTGAATTTCGGAAATACTTTTGATTCCAAGCTGAGCTACCGCTGTTTGCGGAGTCTCAATTTGATTAAAAATAAACGAAATTTTCGGGTTTTTTTCAAACAAAACAATAGTTTATATTTCTGTAGTAAGACGCCCCATGAGTAAGATGAATGATTTAGTGGTTTTGTGTGTGCTTTAAAACCCTACTACAGTATAACTTCATGCCTATAATCATGAACGATTAGTAACCGTCCCTCTTCAGACTTCTAGACTTTAACAGACGTCCCATTGTCTCGTGGGACTATAATACCTAGATGAAGTTTGTTTTGAATGGCTTTCCTACTTATCGGTTATTGATGACTTGATATAATTACGACTTTTCTTTCCTTCATCAACTTTTAACGAACATTGTAATGAAAAGTAAACCTTGGTACACACTTAAGCCAATTATAGTTATACTCAGTATTTTAGTCACGTTTTCAAGCCATTTGTCACACAATGTCACAGCCTTACTTACGTCACACCATAAGATTATGAACCCCATATTGTGTGAAGTGGCAGTGGGTCGGCCATATTAGCCGTAGAACAGATGACCGTTGGGGTAAACGAGTTCTCGAGTGGAGACCACGTCTCAGCAGAGTGTGCCCTCAGTCAAGGTGTACTGATGATTTGCAAAGATGGCTGGCTGAAGCTGATGGAAGTCGAAAACAAGTGACAATGGCGTGCATTTGGAGTCGCCTATATCCAGCAGTGGACGAATATGGGCTCATGATGATGATTGTGTAACATTAATATACCATGGCTGAGGAGCTACCTGGTCTTTATGGTATTTCCGACAAGACGAAGACGACACAAATTAACGTTACCTGCATTGAAGGGGTAGGCTAACAAATGAATTTCAAAAGGTAATTAGACACACCAATGTCAAGGTGTTTTGAACAAAACGTACTCTACCATCGAGAAAACATTTTATAATTTGCCACCAAGTAATTTTCTACACATTGCAACTAAATGATAATTCTTAAGTTAGGTCGAGGTGAGTACTTATAAAATTATCTAAATAATTTTCTGACTTGAAAATAATAGTAATAACACAAAGGAAATCAGAATTAGATTATCAAATCCTGTTATCGAGCTATCACTTTATACTGTATTAATATCTCCGGCTCAATAGCCAATGAAATTACTTATATCGTTAGAAGCAGAGATTTTCTTATAGTCCATTAAGCCATTTTCTTTCTGGACCAATATCGAATTAAATTGATTTTATTTAGGCAGCCAATGATCTGCGTTCAAAGTTAGAAACATAAAGCCAAGGCCATAATACCTAATGGTCTGGATAGAACCTTTTGAGACATGATGTCTCCTAGATCACTTCTAGCTTAATAGTATAATAGGTTAAGATAGAACAGTATATAATATGGGTTGAACAAATAAGAGACTTATCGCCCAATAATCCATTTTACATCATATACTGGAGGAAATACCGCGTGTACCATTTCTTTTTACGGGACCAACACAGTTCATAAAACCTACTTCAATGATATTCTGAACATGTGCTGAATACTGAATGATAACGTGAGCTATGAGCACCATACCATTATTTCTGGTGTGAAGCTGCGCTGTGGTGTACGATGGAGCACGCTTTCCTATTAGGTACCGAAAATGGTGGCAGCGAAACAGAAGTAACGTAAGTTACTCGAACCCGTTTCACTAAATTGGGTCGAAAAGACATGGAAAGTGAATACCTTATTCTGTCCATAACTTGAAAAACAGAAGAACTTTTTGTCTCCAAAAGTACAAAATATCATCTGTATCATTAACCACTTAAGTGAAATAAAGAAGAAGTTTCATAGTGCGAATGATCACTACCGGCTCGCCAAATGGGCGAAGTTCAAAAATAATAAAGTTTAAGTCACTTTGGTTTAAGTGGGGCAGATCTTTGAACGGTTCTATTATGTCTGGCAGTTTGCCGCCCGTGACGCCCACCGCTTTATTACTGCTGCATTTGTGCTTGCTTATCGCTTTCGTTGTGAACTCTACGTTGAATGTAACGCGATGAAGATGCGTGTGATTTAGTCCCTTTGATCGCTTGTGTATGCGAAGATTTTAAAACAGTAACGATAAAATAATATATTATTATCCTCATATTATACAGATATTTTTCCCTTTTCTTTCAAGTCGTGAAGTTCTGGCAATGGACAGGGCACATAGCTAGTACAACCGATGACCGATCGGGTATGAAAGTACTGGAATGGCGGCCACGAATAGAAAAGTGCAGCGTGGGTACACCTGCAATAACGTGGTCAGTCGACGATCTGAATAAGACGCATTGACAGGGAAAAGTGCAAGACCGATAATTGTGACTTTCGGGACGCCTATGTTCAGGTGAGAACGTCGGTGGGCTGACATGGTGACCCGAGTTACATGCTGACGTGACGGCCCAGGAAAGAAATAAAAAAAAAACAAATACACTTCACGCCTTTTTAATCCCAAAGCGGGGTAGGCAGAGGCACTTGCTAAAGCAAATGCCCAAGCGTATTTAACCCAACGTGACAGGGGGTGAGCCCATCGCCGTTATAGGGTTCACACACCTTGTGGTGTGCGGGTTTCATCACGATGTTGTCCTTCACCGTAGCGAGCATTGCATTGCGTACATACCAGGCTCTGAAATAGAGTCTCATTGGTACACGTCCAGTAGCCGGACTCGAACCCGCGACCTCCCGGTTGCAAGTCAAGTAACCGACCAACTGGACCACAGACGCTCTTAAAAAGAAAGAAACAATTAAGTGCGAATCGTTTTCCGATCGAAACATCACGAACAAGAATTTTACCACCATCCTGCCTGATGTCAAACGTCTACGTTAAATTTGTTCATCAAGCGAAAATTTTCAGAACTCGAAAAATAAATTTGTCAAATTAGCATTTCTTTTAGCTGCATGGTATCGATCCATCTTTTACCAACGGATAATATGTTAGAGTTTGGTTCAGTTATTTTGGCAAGTACTGAACGATTAATTTACTAACTAATATTAAGCCTTAGCTACTAGATAATAATGCTCGATTTTATTCAAACGTAGTTTATGACAGGTGTCGAGTCTCATGCACGTTTTGTGACTACTTAACAAAGTGAATTTTGGTACAACAACTGGACAAAATAATTGACACTAACTACGAAACAAAGCGTTTCCGGAAAAAAGGATACAGATCTGCTTTTACTGTGTTTACTATAAACATTCTTTTTGACCTAATTATATTTTGAGCTGTAATCAGTTAATACAAAATAATTTTAGTTCTGCTCTTGCACCTGGATCATATATTCTAATACACTGAGTAAAAGTGTACAAATATAGGTAATATTTCAGACGATTAAGATAATAATAGTATAGTAACTGATTAATGGAACATTCCGTACTGATTTATGACGTAAAAATACTGTACCTTTCCTAAACAAGGATATCCGGGGCATGAAAGTCGAAAGGGATTATTGGGAAGAAGAATTACATACCTCAGACCACATCTGGACGCGCAGAATTTCCAGTTTCTAGTACCTACATCATTTCAAATAGCAAAGATTCAGAATTAGGTGCTACGATAATGTTATAATCTTCCTCAGATTTTGAAATTGGCAAGCAAAAGTCAAATTTGTCTTGTCCACTGGCTGACGTCACGTCTTCAGAACGTCCCAAATCGTATTACATATAAATCCATTTCCTTCCGGCTTGATTTGCTATTCAAACGAAAATCACATTTGTTACGGATATTCTGGGTGAAAGCGACACCGTCTTTTGTGCCCCTTTAAATTGTTAGAGCGAGACAGGTGAATGTCGCTTGCAAGTAGCTACCTAACATTAGGCAGAATGGTGGTCAAACGCTTGTTCACAGAGCATAAAAATTGCTATGCTATTATACCTCAGACCAAAAAACAACTAGACTTGCAATCTGAATCTGACGTTTAGAATGAAACGAGACAGCAATATGGACGACATGCAGGAGTGAAAGAGTAAGAAAAAATATTTTCCGTCCCTTAGTACGCAGGGTATTTCTGAAGCCAATCTGTGTAATTGGTAGTAAAAGTGACAGGTTGGATCCAAAAGTACATCTAATTCTTGAAATAAGACTGTAGTAGAATAGTGCACTGTGGTGTTGGACCGTCTTGATGTATTAATACTGACCTTAATTTAGAAGATTAGCTCTCTTTCCTCTTTTTCTGATTGATGAACTTCATTACAAATATCAGAGCACATAGCCGTTATAGCAGTGGCGTGCACACCATATAGGCAAAAAGACACTGCCTACCTTAGTATTTTGGCTACCCGACCTAATAATAGAGTTCTTGCTATATCCCTGTTATACAACATAACAGGGACACAACACATCACGACAGAGGCTGGCTAAGGTTCTGTGTGTTTGTGGGTGAGTAGATAGGTAGGTAGGTACCTATATTTTGTAAAGACAAGTTACATAGGTGTAGTATACATAGGTGTCAATCCTTGGGGATTGCTGACCTTGTCGTAAAAGCCAGTGCACGCCAATGCGTTATACGGTTCACACAACTTGTGGTGTGCGGGTTTCATCAAGATGTCCTTTGCCGTACGAGCGTTACGTACGCGTCCAGTAGCCGGACTCGAACCCGTGACCTCTCGATTGCAAGTCAAGTATCCACTGGACCACTTACGACGAGAGTCGACCAGTTGGCTGCGAAACCATTAAAATTAAATTATTTTTGTAACACTGTCCTGATGAAACATAATCATTATTCATGACATTAATTGATTAGCACTCAAAGCTCTGTAACACCAAAGTATCATTGGCCACTCAATGTGTATTATTTATTATTTATAAACATAGTTTAATTAAAACCCTCCGGTTGCGTGCACATCATGTCAACATGAATCTGAACGCACGATTTGCCACGGCTTCGCACAGCTCATCGGCTCGTTTAATTAACTAATGCATATTGTGGGTATATAGTACAAAGCATTTAACATCCAGGTCAGGTAATGAATGCGTCACTTGACATGTATTGACGCATAGCATTGTTGTATCCGCACCTCGTATCCGTCCGTGGTTATTAGGTGCTACTGTAATATGGCTATGGAAAGGGCTATGCTCGGCGTTTCTCTGAAGGATCGAATCAGAAATGAAGTGATCCGACAGAGAACCAAAGTCATCGACATAGCTCATTGTTTTAGCAAGCTGAAGTGGCAGTGGGCCGGCCATATTAGCCGTAGAACCGATGACCGTTGGGGAAAACGAGTTCTCGAGTGGAGATCGCGTCTCGGCAAACGGAGTGCAGGACGCCCTCAGGCAAGGTTGGCTGATGATATACGCAAAATGGCTGGCTTCTGCCAGCAGATCACAATGTCCAGCAGTGGACAAATACGGGCTGATGATGATGATGATGTAACATGGTGTGGCCTATGTCGAGCAGTGGACAGTCAGTTAGCTGGCATGATGATTACGTTGGTACTATATACGTACTAACGTTTGCATGCTACTTTTCCCTTGTGTATTAATTAATTATTTGTGTTGTATGTCGTAGCGGTTCAACGGTAAAGGTAAAGTTGCGAAGAAGACCTTGATTCCATTTCCGCATCAGTCCCCGTACTGTAAGGTTTTGAAGTAATTTTGTACTCGCTGTGCGACAAGGATAGCGCTATAGATAAGTGGCACCGTTACTGTCACACATGTTATTACTTTAAGGTTTAGGCTGTACCTACACAGAAATGGTCTTCCTGATCGAAACAGTTCCGGCCCAGCAAGAGGTTATGTTTTAATATATCAATGTCTTTAGATTGACTAATTAATGATTATCATGCGTTCTATTATTACGAGGATGATGTCACGGGGCGGTTCTGGTATAAAATTTAATAGAGTACCATCGGAAAGAGCGCGGCATTTTTATTCCCATCATTTTGGGACTTCGAAACAAGCTGTGACAACATGGCACATTATAACATTATAGTTGTACTAGCTTTTCGCCCGCGGCCTCGCCCACGTGAACTTCGGTTATAATGCGGTATAAAGAAATATTTTTGTTTTCCCTCGGGAATATCATTTTCTTTCGGAATAAAAAGTACCCTATTATATAAACCGGACTTCTAACTATACGTCTGCAATTTCAAAGCAATTAGTTCAGTAGTTATGTGTGAAAGCGGAACAAACAAACAAACTCACTTTCCCATTTATGATATTTATTTATTTATTTATTTATTAGTAAGGTGTACGTAAAGGCTTCTTGCTAGAGTGTTTAAAATATTATAAGTAGATTTGTATTTGGTGCATAGTTATTGAAAACGTAAAAGAAATGTTTAAATGAAAGTTTCACACTATAAAATATTTTTTATTAATCGTGTACATTTATGACTGATGTTCTTAAATGCACTGCAATCAATCAATAAATAAAATATTTGGAGCAATCATTGCAACAAAATTGAAAAGTAATAAATATTTTTCCAAATGCATATGGGACCACTTACTTTTTCCTTTCCAATAAAAAAATATTAAAATTTACTGATATTTTGAGAAGCTCCGTTGTACGTCAGTAAAACTGAAAAGTTCGACATTACGTTATTAACAATGTTTAAATATAAATATATATATATACTTGACTATTATTTACTATACTTAATTATTAATTGGGTGATTACACTCATTATATATAATAATATTTATGTATAACTTACTAATGTTAATGTTCAAAGTAGTCATTGTAAAGCACGGCAGAAGAGCGGTACTTCCTACTACAAGCAATTTTTTGCTCAAAGGGAGGTACCAGATAAAGTTACTGTACATGACTGTTTGTAATTGAATAAAGATTTTTGTATTTTGTATGTCGAGCGCACACATTTCAACACAATCAAAGCTTTATTGTCAATACGTCAACGGACAGGATTTTGTGTTCCCTTGAAAGACTTAAATATTATATTCACATAGCATAGCATCAATAATGAACACGAGGAATTGTTCAAAAATATTTTTTCTCGGAACTAGAGTTAAATCATTTCACAAATCTCTTTGTGCCCCGAAGCTTTCATTCCAGTAAGAAACGTGCTTGAGTTTTCAGTTCGCTGCAGTTTCGTTGCATTTCAATTGGCCTAATTAGAGTGTGCGTGTGTTCCTTCCAGGGTTCAAGAAAATTCTAGAAAACGTCGACGAGACGAATTCGCTTGGGACTAATGAATGTTGTTAGTTTATTCCGGTTTACGGTTTGAAAGCTGAAAAAAAAAATATTACGTTCGTCTCGCCGAGTGAAGAGATGTCACGTATGCACAAATTAATTCACTCTGTCTTTGTGTTCTTCGTATTTAACCGTTTTAGGGAGGCGTCTCGACGGCCAAAGTGACAACAGCAAATCCTATACAGTCCTATTTGAGTGTCTAAGAATATGTTAAACAAGATTTTTTTACTACAGGTGTGGATGTGCGTCAAGTAAAACGAGGCGTAAAAGAAATAAGTGTTATGATTGGTTGGTACATCACGTTTAGTTCGCTTTTGCTTATTTAAAACATCGCAGCGCACTAAATAATGATTACGGTACTGACAGAGTTGATTGTTCACTTGTAATGAGCATACTTACGAATTTTGTATGATCTGCTACAAGTGAATATTCAAGTCTATCGGCACGTGAGTATATGAGGAAACATAAAGAAAAAAAATACTACACGCTTGAATATACATTCTGCATTAAGGTTTGAAAATTTCGTCAGTATCATCTGTTGGGCTTTTACAATATCGGCAACTGTAAATCCCTCAATGCCGAATTACAATAAACCAAAAATTATTTGTTTGCCAAAGTATGAGTGAAGTTTCAACAATAATACTACAGCATCTTCCAAGTAAAACCAACTTTACGACGAACCTTTTTTCAATAGTAGTAAAATTTCACTGAGAATCACTGATATTACTGATTTATCTCAGCCAATTTCAATCAAAGCGAACGCGAAATTAAACTCGCAAAGTAAGATTCAACATCTCAGTTCTGGGGTACGACTTACTTTTTTTTATCCAATCAAGAATTCAGAATATCGCCGCAGCGCCTTTATAGATAAAATAATACACTCCAGTGCAAAAAAACGGGGTTACACGCAGTTTGTGTACTCATATTATGAATATCTCGCAATAGATGACAGCTATCTGAGTAGCGTTTTTGAAAATCAGTAGTAAAATAAAGTATTACTTGTGGTTTTGTATTAAATAATACTTTCACAGTTTCAGAAAGAACTCGAAAAAAAGTTGTCCTGTCTTGACTATGAATATTGATTTCGCATTAGTAGGTATGATTCTGAACATCATTTTTTATTTCTTTTTCTTTCATAACACCTTTTGGAGAACCTAACAATAATAAACTGAATTAAACAAACGTTCACGCGTGATGCCGTGACCAAGCGAAATAGGGATGCATTTTTTACAACTTTAAATAACAAATATTACCAAAATACCAGAAAGTCACTCAGCCCATGATTCCCGATTGCCCATTATATTTAATAAGTCAAACACGAAAACAGAAATGTACCCCTTTATACAAATTTACCGAACAGCCGATTGCCAATTTTTATGTGAAGGTCCATATTTGTTCCTTTTTTAGTTAGGATTCGCTTATATTTTTAAATTATCATTTTTGAATGCGAAGCGCGCACAGACATTATAACTCAATATTGTTCACCGGGTATATAAGATTATCATCATCATCATCAGCCACATAACGTCCACTGCTGGACGAGGGCCTCCCCCAATGAGATCCGTCATTAGGGGTGAAATGCCAGTAATCGCCACGCTTGGCAGGCGGGTTGGCGATCGCAGTGGTGTTGTGGTTTTAACTCACAGAGAGCGCTGCTGCCCGTTCTCTGGAGAGCTCCCTCGGTCGCCTCTTACGACCCCCATGACGGGAAAATTTGGGCTGGGGTGGTGACACATGTATTCTATTCGCCGTCACCACACGACTAATATAGGATTATATTCGCACCTATACCCGGTGAACAATATTGAGTTATTTTAAATTTATCTTTGTACATGCCCCGAATTATTGCTCGCGAGTGTAATAAAGATACAGAAATTATTTTCGCAAACTACGTAGCAACAGCAGCCGCCAGACTCGTCCGCCCCCTCGCTCTGTTGCCAGTAATATCCCACAAAACCGAGCAAACGACAAATAAATCATACCGAAATTAGTTTTCAATGAGTGAAAACTCTGTTGGTAGAGGTTATTCATCGGTTTCCAATTTCGGCTAGTTGGTGAAATATCGTTGTTGGTGTCTCATCGACCGGCGAAGTTAAATAACTCATCTTCCACGTCAAAACTATTCGGTTAAGTCGGTGAATTATTTAGTCTGCGTTTCGAAATTGTTGATGTTTTCACTCGAAAGCGTTTCGAGTTGATTGAGTTTCGGTTATTCTGCTTCGAGATGGAGACGGCCGGCGTTGCAATAAGTCTGATTACATTCTGAACAGAGTGATTTGTCTTGAAGGTGAGAATAAGATTCTTGTTTACTATCCGTGATTAATAGTCGATGTCGTTCAAGAATTGTTTTGTATCTAGTTTCAGGATGCGTTGCACAAGTCGACAATTTATTTTTGAGGTTTAGGAGATATAATTCGAAAATTTTAATAGGCCTGGGACCTGATCTGACCGTCTAATGGTAATCCTCGCCCACGAAAATTTGGCGAGCAGTTTCAACCGATCGTATCGAACGATATTGTATGGAAAGAAAATAGCGCCTGTATCGAGTAGTTTGTGCAAATACTAAATGATCAAACTAAATCGTTCCATACGATCGTTCAAATCATCAAAACACCGATTTTATTATTTTATTGTGCCTATCCCTATGGTAAAAGTGAGTATGACAAACAAGAAAAACGATAAATATGACGAGGAATATTAAAGTCCCTATATCTGAAACGTGAAACAAGCACCATTCAGGTAAGTTTTATGCTTTGTCTGACTCTAATGGCAAGTATCAAAAACAGACAAGTGCGCCTCAAGCAGTACAATATGCATTGATTTTCCTTTCAGTGTAAGGACCTTAGTGTAATTTGTGTACTGTCATGGAGTTATTAGTGAACCTATATATTAATATCTAGTGATGGAATACGTGCCTTACGACCTGATGCGCGTATTATTTGAGGCGTTGGCAACTAAGTGGAATATGGAAAAAATATTGTTACAATACTTTGTGCCTACTTGTTTTTGAAGGCTAAAAAGCAGTATCTAATAAACAATTTCTACGATATCTATGTAAATATTAGTGAAAGTTATTCAACGAGTTACGATTCATAATGTATTTTGGGTACGTAGTAGTTCGGTTTCTTCCGATTTATGGCATAGTTTGTTGTTTCATGGAAATTTTTCATGAATAAAGATAGCGACCAGTGTTTCAACTTTACCGACCGGAGCACAAAATGTAGGTTAGAGTTTTGATACTGTATACTTATGCGGGGAAACCAATACTAAGTGGGTATAACGAGGTATTTGAATACAGCTCGGTTTTTCTTATAACTGGCGATTAGGTAGTATATTTTGTGGAGTATAATTTTTTCGTCGCAAATAATGTGAAACACGATTTTTAGATTGAAGTAAATTTTAGTACTCTGACCTAGGTTAGAATTTATTATTAGAGGTTCTAATCGGGAAAAACAATCTCCCTTTTAATACCATAAACTGATTCAGATCAGGGCCCTCAACGTCTTCAAAAACTAAATTCATTAAAACCAAGTAACGGAAAAATATATACGTATAAATATCGAGTTCATATTGGAGAGTGTGCTACGGAGTTGCGTAGCCTACCCCACAATAGGACAACCAAGAGAACGTCAAAACGTCATCCATTCCATTTACGCAAGCCAAACGGTTTACTTCTACTCTCATAGTGCGAACCTCCAGGATGTGGAATGATTTACCAGAGTCCGTGTTTCCTGCGCAGTATAGCCTGGAGGCCTTGAGAATAAAAGTAATGAAAAAGTTTGATCTATTCATAGTGCATTAAACACACTTTTTTATTAAAGAAATTAAGAGAAACAGATCAAGGTAGCTCACCTTACTTCTGTATCGTTACGCACCATTGGATAAGAAAGTACCTAATGGGTAAGAAAGCTTCATCGTAGGCTACATAGCAGCTAAACACAAGGCAGGACGGTGGATTGCCTATATGCAAAAATAAAAAGTGTCGACTCTGCCAAAAGATAAGCACTATTTTTAGTGGCACATTTAAGAAGTAATTGAACTGCCAAAAGCAAAGGTGGTTTTTCGAATCCTTAAAGACCAGAGCGTTCAAACTAATAAACTTTGTATTTTACTCCTAGAGAAAGGCCTTCGTTCAGTTAATGACAGTTTCTGTTTAGGACAGATTTTGTAGAGTCAACGTCAGAAAGTAAAAATATTGATAATAAGTAGGTCCTTGGGCCCAAGTCTGAGCAATTGGTAACTCTTATTCGTAAAACAAGTTGCGTTGCAGTCATAATGTCACAACATAACCTAAACCACTGATTAAAATGTTTTTTTTTTGCTATGCTGCAATTAGTCATTGTATTTTGATTTTGCAGCACCCAAACAGAAAAATGATTCCTGTACTGTATGCCCTAAACAGAATGTGCCGTAACTGTTAATAAACGATGGGTTGAAACCAAGACTAAAAGATTTTATGACTTTACTTTTGTTAAAACCGATAACAAAAAAATACTTACAAAAATGACACCAAATTGGATCCGTAGCGTATTTTTCAACATAAGTATTTCTATATGTGCTAAAGCACTTTCCGTACGAATATGGAAGCTGCATTTTATAGAACTGATAATTTACTTTTACACTACATAGTGATACTAAGAATAGCAACTGCTACCGCGGAAAGCTTTTACGAGCTTTCGATACACAAAATGTA
This sequence comes from Conopomorpha cramerella, assembly GCA_012932125.1. NCBI lineage: Eukaryota > Metazoa > Arthropoda > Insecta > Lepidoptera > Gracillariidae > Conopomorpha > Conopomorpha cramerella. The sequence continues at coordinate 3,507 of SJJU01008792.1, read as the reverse complement.
CTTACTTTCATAACCTGGTAATGTGGTTTGAAACTGTGGTGTCACTGTACTGTCTTTGTACAGCGTAGACACTGAGTCATCAATAATAACTATAGGTACATGATATCCGAAGCCTAGCACACGTGTAAAAAATACGCGACATAAAATAAATACGCGCTGTGACGTCACATTTAGTGCGATTTCTCTTGTTTCAACGAACCACAAATTGTTTATTTTTATAAGCCGCTTCCTAACGCAATGTATAAATAAAATAAATATGCCCGGGACATTTTTACACACGGTCACCTAATCCCAAACTAGGATACCCTGCACTATGGGTGCCAGAGACTGATACAATTACATAAATACTTTTAAATACATAGATAAATAAAACACCCAGACGCACACAACAAATGCCTCAGCTCATCACTAAAGCATTATGTCCGTGGCGGGAATCGAACCCGCGTCAAACAGTATGCAACCATAATCTAAATAATTTGCAGAGAGCGCTGCAGCTACCACGTTGCCCGAAACTCATATCTCAAGAAAACATAGAAACCAATATATAGAAACTGCACAGCTGTTGGCTGATGCAGTCGTCAGCTTACTACGGAATATAACTTTTATAAGCTAGTGCCGTATCTACTACCCTTGAATACCATGCAACAATGTCTGGATCGGAACATTATAGTATATTGGACGTTTAAAGGCATCCAACAAAAAACAGGCACAAGCTTGAAGCCAAATGTTGGTCCAACGTGTGATTTCGGCAGTAGGTAGAACTTTTCTCCGTATTAGGTAAGTACCGCCAAATTCTGCTCGATGTTAAAAGGTTAAGCCATGACACTCCAGAGACTACGTAATAATTATGTGCCGGGACATTTCGGACCCGGTTAATTGATTTCAAACTATTATGAGTTTATTATTACTTTTATAATGAGTTATACAACAAACTTCCCACCTCAAACATTACAGTACCTATTTATTATTATGTCAGTTTTAGGTCATCATCTTATTAATATAAATGAGAAAGTGAGTTTGTTTGTTTGTTTGTTCCGCTTTCACGCCGTAACTACTGAACTAATTGCTTTGAAATTTTGCCGACGTATAGTTAGAAGTCCGGTTTAAATAATAGCGTACTGTTTATTCCGGAAAAAGTTGAGGAACCGAAACCGAGGGAAAACAAAAATATTTCTTTATACCGCAATATAACCGAAGTCTACGCGGGCGGAAAGCTAGTATAGCATAAAGCGTCCAGCAGTGGACAAATATGGGCTGATGATGATGATGAACACATGAAGGTCGGATATTCCGAAAATTCCCAGGCTTTTCAAAAATGTATCCTGGAATGTTGTATCAGTTGCACTGCACTACAGGATATTATGTGGGTATATCTCCATTACGTACGTAGCTTACCTGGAAGATACCGATTTGGTTGTGGTTGCCTTTCCTTTTTAATTACTTAGTAATGTGCAGTATGCGAGCATAATCATTCATTTTTATACAGAAAAGTAGAAAAGCGGTCGTTGAATGGCACGATAAGGATGCGATTTCAAAAAAAGATGTTAGTAACTGAGATTGAAAAGGGAACACTTCGGTGGCTTGGGCAGATGCAGAGTGCAAATGAAGAAGATTTACATGGGTGATGTAAGCGCCCCAAAGTGACATACATAGACCAGATTAGTGAAATCTTGGCGGAAGGTGGCGCGAACATAATTCGAAAGTTAAGTAAAACTTAAGTAGTAGGTACCTACATCATACATTCATATACACACTCACACATACATAAATACACACACACACACACACATGCATGCATACATACATATACACACGCACACACACTCACCACTACTTAAGATTAGATTATAAGTCTTACTATAAGAATTGCTGTGTCCTACAGGATCTACAATGCTTGTACAATCCATATATGTAACACCTTTTATACCTACCATTGTGGAACGCAATAAACTTATTGAGTATTGAAACCGTAAATAATTTATAAAAAGATGCATGAGACATTGATGAAGCAAAATGGGAATGTCAGGACCGTGGTAAATGGAGATCTGCAATCTCTGATACGTGTATTGTAAAATGTGTTTGTACCTCTATGTTGATACAAAAAATACTTAAGTACATGTTACAATGACGAATTAAGAAAAACAATCTATCAAATATAGTGGAAAATGAAAGAGATGCAACTACTTTATTCTATGATCGTTCATCTTCAGACTCGCTCTTTTGCGGGATATTTTTTAGGAATACTCCTCATTGCTTCAACTTATTGCTAAAACACGGGATGAGGATGCCCTCACACGTCTTGTCTAAGGAAAACGATCTGACCACTCGTCCCACCAATAGTCAATTTCTAGTAGAGCGACTTCTTGATCCCAATATTTATTTTAGAACATTTTTATGAAAGTGTTGTTATTATACATATTCTTCATAATAAAATGTTGTACAAAACGTTTCGGTTGAAGCATTGACTCGTAAAGTATTTTACTGTCGACACAGATGTTCATGAATTACGCGACACAGAATGCTTTCTAACGTTTTATTGGTCCAACTGATGTGTGCTGGCATATAACAATGATTTTAATAAAGAAAACATATAACTTGTAGATATTTTAAATGTCAAAGATTTTTATTATAATATTCATCTTTGGAACAAGTAGCGGCAACGTCGATTTCTTTTGCATAAAATACCTACCTAATAAGTTGATATTAAAAGTTTAAAACGGGTATTCGCGACCACGACACATGTAACTGTGTCGAAACGTCGGGCAAACAACGAAGGTAAGCTAAATGCTTATCTTTGGTTAATCTTCGCGCTATAATACCCGTTTAAACTTTTAATATCATGTCAGCGCACGTTTCCTTAAAAAATGATTTACCTAATACTTTGTCTAGAATTCAACTAAGACTAACCAATATCTATTGTAAAAATATCGTAATGAAGGCTTGTCGCATAATTAGGCCTGCCCATGTTGCACGTAGTGGAGTTGTTTTGCGTTAAAAGCGTATGAAAATCAGACGCGCTTGTTTTGGAATAAAAACATATTTTTATGCAGTTAACAATTCACGTCATGAGATGCAGTGAAGCTCTCACAATAATGAAACCACATTGTATCGTCACACACAAACCTAACTATAGCTCGTTCAATGAACTGGAAATTCTTCGAACCAGCGACCATACTATGGTCTATTGTAGTAGGTGAACGCGACCAGCGTAAGACCGGTGACTAATTTTTACGTGTTATGTCTCTCTTTTTCTAATGTTATTCTGAAGCATCATGATCTAAAGTAGAATGAACTCAACTACGTGAAAACTTATTCTTTTTTAAATATAAAATATAATGATTAAATAGTAATATTTTTACAAACAGACACACATTGCTTCATCGATGTTAAGTAGCTAAAGCATTGTGTTATGGAGAATCAGACAGACGGATATTATGTGTTACTTATTAATTTACCATAATTTTTTTTCATTCAAATGATATAGCTTATACAAGTGACCCGGCAAAC
>SJJU01008791.1:10384-25008 GCA_012932125.1 Conopomorpha cramerella | reverse complement strand
TAAGTTTTAAAGAACACGTCAGTCAACTCACTGCAAGGGTCAGAAAGCTAATTTACATATTTAAAACTCTCCGGCATATTGCAAATGGTCGTATTGTAAGGAGTACCTATCTTGCCTTATGTCAGTCCATTATCAGCTATTGTATTTCGTGCTGGGGAGGAGTCCCTAAGACTACTCTAAAACCCTTAGAAATAGCACAACGAGCGATTCTGAAAGTTGCGACATACCGTTCTATTTTATTCCCCACCGTCCTTCTATATCAGAATTGTAACGTTCTAACTGTACGGCAACTATTTTTACTCGACACGATAAATCTACAGCACCAACAAACTCCTTACTTAACTATTTCTAAACGCCGGAAAGACAAAATTTGCGTTGTCCCACTCCCAAAATATAGTTTCACTAAACGGTATAATTATTTTCTTGGTCCCGCCATTTACAATTATTTCAATACGTTTCAATATGTGTACCCCCTTACTTTAAATGAGTGTAAAAAGATTGTATCATCTTATATCGCTTCTCTCTCTTATAACAATACTGAATATTTTTTAGATCACTTCAACCAAGCATAGAGTTCAAAAATTTCTTAATATCATTTATAGAGTTTAATTTGGGTATTAGTGGCATATTCGTATTTATTTATTTACATATCACTATACATGTATTTGCATTTTTGTGCTATTTATGTACTTACTTTCACTTATTTATGTATATATTTTCACTAATTGGTAAGTAAGGTAGTGCTCTGAGCAGTGCCAGTCTATGTAACTTTACCGGCGATATTCCCACACACCCATACGACTTATCACCTCTACAGAGTCATGGTGGTATCCCATTGATACAGGTTGTTAAGCAACCTACAAATGGGTGCCATCACTACACAAGCTACACACACAATAGTCACTTCTACGCGCTCTTTATTTGCATTGTATCGCTTCAGTGAACTCAATCTTGTTTTAAGGTGCCTACTCTGTAATTGTAATGCCATATTTTTATCTCATTAATAAATTTATTATTATTATTATTATTATTATGTCGGAGGCGATAACGGAGTACGTCAACTGTCATCATAGAGGCAGTCACCGTGACTTCTAGTACATCCAGGTCTTCTGACGCAATTATTTAAGCAATGCGAGTCAAGAAAACATGTGCTTTGAAAAGAGGCAGGCGCAAGGAGACGCGCATCTCTCTACAGAATGGCCCGTACACCGAGAAACAGGTAGGACTTGGGTGGTAGTGGGCAGGTCTCTGATTAATAACCAATGTGCAGTTCGGGCGAGCCTGGAGCGCAGCTGGTGACGGACCGGTGGCAGCTGGACTGGGCGTGGTACCTCGCCGCATCGCGCAACTTCATCGTGGCGCAAGTCGACGCCAGCGGCTCTGGGGGACAGGTATGGGACTGGGACTAACTCATCAATTCCTTCTTGGTCTTTTCCTGCCACTGTAAGTCCTGAGTCGAACAGTCGTTAGAATGTTTAGGCTGCTGCCTTTAGAGTAGTCGTTCTAAAATGCAGGTTGGAGATCTTAGGGCAGCTGGAAAAATATTTAACAGTTAACTTGATCAATTGGTTTCCCTCCACTGTTCACCATTAGAGGTTCGGGGATTAGACAGTAAAAGCCACACAAGCAATACAATCTAAAAAGTAGATAATCTGGCCAAACTGCTTTCTGCCGAAGAAAGCAATTTGGGCAACCGATATAGCTATCCTGTATAAGCTCTAGATAGAAGAAGAACAAACTGTACTTTACTTACCAGGAAATACACAGAATTAGTATATAGGTATAGATGAACGATATTAACAAAATAGGTAATAGTAATTACCATTGTTGTTCTCGATCTAAAGGCACCTCTATGTTAACCTCAGAGAGTTTAACTTTTTTTTTTCAGTGTCCTTGAAGCTCTAATCTAAACTTCATTCCGCAGGGTGAAGAACTTCGGACGGAGATATACCAGAAACTGATGACATTGGACGTTGAAGACCAGATCGCAGTGCTCTCGTAATACCACTTTTTTTACTAAACTTTACACTCTGAACCACTTTATAAAGCCCCCCTTAACCTCTCGGTCTGAAACTAGCTACCGAACTAAACGCAGTAAATAAACTGCTTTGTCCTCAAACCAAGCTTCGTCCAAGAGAACCTCAGACACGAAATCCACTAAGCATCCGCTATAATGAACATCTAATTCTCAAGACCAGGTACCTTTGTGAGAACCTGCGCAAGGTGGAAATTGCGTAGATGTACAATCATGATCTGAAAATAATTAACGTTTAAAATCAAATTTCTTTGTTTCCTTCGAGAGTAACAGCCAAAACAACGAAGCATCGGTTACGACCTGACATTTGTTTCCTTCAAAGACTAAACTCTGAGTAAACTTATAAGGCAGGTACGCGTGAATCTATGCATATTTTAAATTCTAATTTCACTTGATCAAACTGTCTGTTGTCCACACCAGTTACCTCCGCGAGAACCTGCGCATGGTGGACGGTGCGCGGGTGGGCGCGTGGGGCGCGGGGGCGGGCGGGGGCGCGGCGCTGGCGCTCGCCGCCGCCGACCCCGCCAACATCACGCGCTGCGTCGCCGCCGCCGCGCCGCTCACAGACCTCACGCATACTAGTTGGTTCACACCTCGTATTTGTTTAACCTTACCGTATACAGTCCAGCATGGATTAGTCGTCGAATAGATCAAAAGTCTGTCCACTACACACACACACACTCTCCGTCACACTGTCCGTATGAGGTTTCCGCTCAATTTAATCCAATCCAGTCTTGTTTCGGTATAAGATATAGATTCTATTCTTACGCACATATGGGAATGTCACGCACTCACCAGACAAAGAATGAACGCTGCTTTCAAACAGAATATCCAGATCTAGAGGAATTAAAAACGCTACCTTTGAGTTGATTCTGTTTATGTATCCTTCAAGACCCCTGGTAGGTAGTAAGTATACTTTCAAGTTCAAGTCGTCCTCTCGTTGACTACTCAGACATTTACCCTCATAAAAAGCTCAAAACGTTACGGCCATCATTTCTCAAACTCAATGCTCCATTCGAACCCCCCAGCATCGTATTACTCGGAGCGTTATTACGGCTTCGGCGGTCTTCGTTCGGGCGGCGCGGCGGCGGCGGCGGCGTGGCGGCGAGCTGGCGGGGCGGCGGCGCGGCGGTTGCTGCTGGCACACGCCACGGCAGATTTACACGCTCACCCCGTTCACGCGCTGCGAGTTGCACGAGCTTTGGAAGCTAGGCAGGCGGTGTTTAGACATCAGGTTTGTGGGTTATGTTGAAGATTTTCCGATTTAGACAAAGCTATTTTATGGATCACTGTGGAACAACCTTCAAATTTCTTCTTTCTAACAAAAATAATCATCAAAGTCGGTTCATAAACGACGAAGTTATCCGCGAACAAACAAAAAAACATGTATGAGTAAGACTCCTTTTTTGAAGTCACTTAAAAATACAGCTTCGTCAAAATGTTGTTGGTGGTGAATTTCACTATGTAGCTTTTAGCTTTTACAAAAAACCTGAAAGCTTGTCATTTTGTAGTTCTGCCTCCCTCGTTTAGTAAGTCAACAAACAAGGATGGAGAATAAGGATAGATACAAAATAAGAGGCTGTCAAGTAAATTATAAACGCTACTGAATTATATACGTGCATTAGTCATATCTATTGTTCATTAAAGGTACATTTTAAATAACGTGTAAAAGAAACTTGGCATTGTGATCTGTTAACAATTCGGACAAATCCAGTGTCACGACCATTTAACCTTTTAGCTTAAAGCTGAAAATATACAACACTTTCATTCTCAACAGATTTATCCAGATGAAGGACACAACTTCGAGCGTTCATCCTTACATCTTTACACGACCATGGAACAGTTCTTCGACGAATGCTTCGGACCGGTGGAGCTGGCTGATTGGGACGTCGGCATGGAAGGATTATTTCCATTCAGACAATAGCCCTGCGACATCTGCTGGGCAAGCGGATAACTAATCTAAACTCGGTTTTCTTAAGGGATATTTTTCCATGATCAAATAAGTCGTTCTTTCTAATAATATAATGTTTAATGCCACTCTCTCCATCAACAAATATGACATGAATGATGGTAATGTGGAGGAAATCTGTCAAGTAAACGTCATGGAAAATTGATGGACAAATTTGACAGCTCCTCTTCAGACAGTACGTTACTCTATTTTCCGCGAATAAAAAAATCTCCCGTCCCAGTGTTATTTTCCAAATAAATCTATCAAACGATAAAGAATTGTTTCACGGTCAGCTCATATCAGAAACAAAAAGGAAACAAAAGTCATTGAGATCTACTTGTTTACGCAAAAGATTCTGTAACTTTAATGCAGCAGAGTACGTATAATATTGTGTGATCATGAAGTGTAAAATTTGTCCGTCGAATTAAAATCTCTAGTCTAATTCTATAAACGAATACTCTACATCTTGCCGTTAGCGAAATAATTTCTATGAACTATCAGAAAGAAACAGTATGTCCTTAACGTCACTGATGTTGGAACTGCTTTAACAAAGAGATGTACAGTACCTGACTTAAATCACTATGTTTTCATCAAATCACATAAAAATCTAAATATTTTCTCTGAATGTTGTAGGTGCTTCCTGTTAATACATAAAATCATTGACAAATTTTACAAATTAAAATAGTTGGTCCTTACATAGAATCATTCGAAGCATACGATCAATCACACGTACATTTTAATGTAAATCAGTCAATGTAAACATCCATAATCTTGCGAATAAAAAACTATTTATAGATAGGTATTTCTATAGCTCTATAAATATTACATTTGATGTCATAAATTTACAACAGAAAGGCATTGTTTATAGTGGTGAATGTTTCTAGCGTCTTGCCGCAAGGCACAATTGTAGGCCCACGACTATTCCTTTAATAATTTTGTCTTTAATAAGTGTTAAAATCAATGTTACGCTGAAAATAATAGAATATCGCAGTTGACGTTGTGTTCCATTGTACGCATATAAATATGATTTTACGTTAAGTATTATATTTGTTGTTTTTGCCGATCATTATCGATAATATAAATTATAAAGCCATCACCTCGTATTTTGATGGCAGTTAAATTTAGTTGTGAAATACTAACTTATACTTAGTTATGAGTACGAGTGTATTAAATTAGTTTTGATTGTATTTAAATTATACCAAAATCCAAATCACTTCCATCTTGGATAAGGACTACTTGTATAAAGTATATCTACAGATAAAAAAGTGTAGATTCGTTAGAAATCTATTGTAAAATCTAATGTATGTATTGTAGTCCGCCAGGACCACTATTTAAGCTGTGCCCTAAACGATAGAGGTATGTAGATTGCGCCAGTTATCGCTATACATTTTACAGTTACTACTAGTGGCGAAGCTAGGGGGTAAGGCAGTAGTACAAGACAAGCCTATGCCAAGCACATTAACAAATATTTTCAAGGAAATTAAGTAGTGTGGGGATTTATTATAGCCCATATATGTAAGACAAATAAAAAAATCTAAATAAGCATTGGTTAAGTGCCTATTTTTCACTACCGGCTTACTTCTTGGCTTCGCCACTAGTTACCACTGTATTTTAAGTCATTAACATTTTTAAGAATGATCATTTGTAACTTTTCAGTCTGAAATTCATAAAGATAAAGTATATTGTATGCGTAGAATTTAGAGATTTTCTGATAGCTTCAAATATATGAAAATAGTTCCGAAACATCTCACAAATGGCGCTAATCAGATCTATGGAAATTTCATAGAACTGTAGTAAGCCCTTTTAGAATTCTCCCATTATCAAAGTAATATCTCGTAATGGAAACCCGTCTTTAGGGCACAGCTTAGAAAGTTCTGCATGAGTATCGAATATGATGATTGCGTTCGTTTGGATAGGACATTCTTCAGGGTTTCTTTCGACACCACTAAATGTCGTTTGGTTCCAATATTGAAAACAATATAATATAATAACATTAATAAGACAAACTGCAGAACAAAGTAATTTATCATAGTAGTATATCCATGTGATTAATACCTATTCAAGAAAGACCTTCATGTACGACTGAAAATAGACATCAGGCACTGTACCATGAGGCTTTACAGTAATATGGTTTACCACAGCGTAAAGTGACAGTGACAATAATATACCACTCATCTAGCTCTATCCCTGTCACACAGCCAGAATAATATTACTCTAAAATCTCATGGTACGGGACCAGATCTCACACAGAAACACGAAACGAAAATGTTCCGCAGAGCGCAAAACTCTTATTATATTAAACTTATTTGTGACATCTGAACCACGCTCATATGCCTATTCCGTGGGTCAAGCAAAATATTTTTGCAGGAAACTACTTAGGAAAACCGCATCAATTCCTTTGCGTAATTTTAATCTAAGTACATGTAGGGACAGACAACGGAAGGCGACTTTGTTTTATACTATGTATATTGAAGGGATATATTGTTTTTGATATTTGGACCGATCACGAAATACATTTCATATAACTGTGGTGTAATTTTATTGTTGTTGTTGTAATATTTTCTAGTTAGATCACTAGAATAATAATTATCAGAGAGCCTAAAATAGATAAATAAAATTTAATAAAATGGCTTGTGATAGATGTTAAAGAGAAAAAAAATTGAAAAAAAAATCGTCAAACTTTTCAACGAGGAGCAAGAGATTTTAGTAATCCTCAAATTCTTATGATTATTGTAAGAAAGATCTCTATTTTAGACTAAAATTACTTACCTACCTTATAGTTCTTCAGCTACTTGTGTGTCGCTTACTGTCGAATACAAATTCTTAGCTTTAACATAAGATTATACTATATAAAAGAAAATCTATACATTACTAATAATACTACAGAATATTTATTGAAAGAAAATGTATCCTGTTAATTATCTTAATAACTATACTGCAGTAACGAATACCTATTTCATTTTGTTTATCCTTATTACCTTTAATTGCTCAGTACCATTTCGTAGCTGGATTTGGCAGCTGGCTATGGCACGGGAAAAATACCTATTTCGTACGTAATCAGCTTCGAAATGGGTCAATTTTTTCCCATGCCGTAATTTGATTTGGTTTGATTGATGATCGATATATAACACCGTAGCATCTTTGGGGAAAATGACAAATTAAATAAAAATATGACTTCTTTATTGGCTTATTAAAAATGGAGCCTCAATAATGCAGCATTGCAGTAATAAGAAGACCATAATAAAATTTGAGAGTTATCCGTTTCTACGCCTACTGAAACAGATTCATTCCTATCCAGTCAAGATTTCAACGAAATCACCAAGATTAATTATTTGTTTATTAAATTTACAAAAACTGGCCCTTGAATTGTTAAACACTTTTACTCTCGCACTATATCTATCACCCTGTACTATTTCTTGTTCCTATTTTAGAATGTGATTATCTACATTATTCATTGATTACGGGCTGATTTATCAACACTCTGATTAATCTTGCGTAAAACATGAGCAAAGTTAAAAGTAAACGATGCGTTGTAATTTATTTTCTTGTCAAGGTTAATTTGACTGCTGATAGAAAAAATCCCAAGCCCTAACCCTTTGTTAATATTCTTACATCAGTGTTTGATGTTTCAAAGATGATATGTGATACCTACTTGAGTTTTTCTATAGAATTATTTATAGAAGAATAAATTGTAACGGGTGTGAATGTGCCACAGACATATAGTAAAGCAACATACTCTAGACATTTGTCGCAACGCAAACCGTAAGAAGGAAATAATTTGCTTTAGAGATGTTGATCTTCAAAGCTGCGGCGCTGGAGTTGAAAACGCAATGAATACCGTGGTAAGGTTTCAGATTGCATTTTTTCATCAGATGTCGTTCTCGTATTCAATGTTTTCGTTGTTTAATATACGTATGGATAAATTAACATTGTGATGGTTATAAAATCTTACTGAAAATGTACGCTAATACGGTATAAACTGAATTTAAATTCAACTAAATAGCTTGTCAATATTTTCTGAATCATTGTCATCATAAAATTATATCCATCGTTTTTTTTTATTAATAAAATATTTTCTTAATGAGGAATGGGGAATTTTCTTTGACTTTTTTCTGACAGATTTTCGGGCTTAGAACCGTCATTACTGACATACTTTAGAAAGTTCTAAGCCCGAAAATCTGTCAGAAAAAAGTCAAAGAAAATTACCCATTATTTGACAACAATCTGACAACTTAAAATACGAGTAATTTCTTTTGTTGTTGTGAGATATTGCGAATATTGCGCGAGGATTTCCCAATGAACCGCTAGATAAACTTCTTGTCATGTCAGTTTTTCATTAATATACAAAAAATGATACTAATAATAAAGATTTTAATAAAAAAAATCGAGTTGTCTGGCTTGTTTTCATAGAACAGAGGAAGAAATTGTATTGTGTATTGTGTAGTTTATACGAATAAGTTACGTTTCATCAATTTTTTTTCATATCCTAAGTATATGTAACAACGAAAAGAACAATATGTCTAATGTTGTGATGGTAATTTCCATCAAGAAGGGTGTAACTTCATGTTGATGCCTTGATTAATGGTTGATTCTTGATGGATGATTGTTGATTCAGTATGTCTAGAATACGATGCTTTTGGTTTTGGCTGCGGCACGTTTTCACTCGAAATGTGTAAATTTTTCGATCGTGTAACGTAGCAAACAATTTTTTGTGTTAATATTAATGAATACATTAGGTACTTAGCTCTACCTAACAATTGTACTTACTGGTATTTACCTGAATATAATATTGTTGTGCTACAATATTTTTGTAAATTAAATGCGTGTTAAATGTGAAAAAAAAATAAACAGTGTTAGAAAAACTAGTAAATCAAATAGGTAAAAATCTGTATAAAAAGTAATAACTTTATAAGAATAACAAATAAATTTCTTTAATTTGTGTAAATTTTGCCTATAAATATGGAAATAACAATAGGTTTTTTTTGTCAAGTGAAATAGAGAATATATTACACATATAAGTATAATAATTTATAAGAAACTTTTTTATTCCTGAAAACATTTTGAAATTTTGTAGGATGTTTCCGGATTTGATCAGATCAATTCAAACAACATAAAATTAAAGGTGTAGTACTATTTTTTATTTATTACTTCCATCATTATATACGATGCGGAAAAATCTATAAATTATAATTTTATAACACCTTAAAAAGTTGACATATTTCTGGACAAAATTTACCATAATTCCTTTAACAAGTAGATACTTATTTACGTTTAAAACAAAGGTGTTCTGCTTGTTAAAACAATGTTAATTCAAATAAATTGTATTGATTGTGACGTAGATAGTTATTTATTTAAATAGGTACAGACATAAACTCACTTTCATAATCCGTAGTGGGCAAAAACATGGGCCTTTTGAGTCATTTGTAACCTGACATAAGCTTCAAAATACTATTAATTAATTCTATTCTCAAAACGATTGTAGGTACTACGTGTTGTGCTAATATCAATTTAGTTTCAAACTTATTATGGTTGGTTTCTAATGAAAAACAGTCTCGGTTGGGTGTCTTCTTCTGTTTAAGTCGACAGCGTGTGTCGATCACGGTTCGTGCGACCGTGACTGTTTCAACCAATCCCATCGCTTCATTCATCTTATAATTTATCTCTTGCAATACTTTGCTACGAGTCAGATGATAATTTAAACAAATATATTTTTATTTCTTTTCAAAACTTACAGCTACTTTACGGGTTACACGTAATTCATAGTGGATGTCTTTGCACACAGTTAGTTAACCACCTATTTGCAATTCTTAAAAAACAACGTTATAATAATTGATATAATTCATAGTTATACAAATTATCAATTTGCCCACGGGTCACCAAACGTATTAATTTAACCCTACGTGACAGGGGGTGAGCCCATCGCCGTTATAGGGCAACACCGGTTAGTCCGATCTTCCAACCACGATAATCCAACCTGGGTTGGACTCTCGGAATCGTCTGTCCTAGTGTCCAACTTAGCTGGGTTGGAAAAATGGATTTCCTTTCGGATGCTGAGTTTTTCCAACCTAGGTATAGTCAGGCACATAATATTTTTGGACACAATGTAATTAACAGTGGCGTGCACACCATAGCCAAAAAGACACTGCCTACCTTAGTATTTTGTCTACCCGACCTAATAATAGAGTTTTGCTAGATACTTTTTTTGTTGTACTCACGAGATAGGCTAACGAAGGTTCTGTGTTTTGTGGTTAAGTAGATATGTAGGTACCTATGTTTCGTAAAGAAAGTTACCTATGCAATCAATCCTTGGTGTCAATCCTTGGGAATGTCTCAATCTTTCTACCTTGTCGTAAAAACCACTGATAATTATGGATTCTCCAGGTTCAAGGATCGGACTAACCGGGCAACACACCTTGTGGTGGCACTTGATTAAGTTATTGTACTGACTTAATAAAATATACTTAGCGGTAGTATGGGATAGTGATGTCTTGAGGAATACGCGTAATAGTTTATAGAGCTGAGCTATTTATGGCTGGTTGACAGAACAACAAATCTTTATCGAAGTGAGTTTATGTGTGTATATGTATAACGTAAGTACTTACATTTGGGGTCCTACTACATTATCTTTTGTATCATTACCATCGGGTCAGCGCTGAACTATTGGACATAGGTATTTAGATTATATATATAGATTATGTTCAGACAGATATTTCTCTATTTTTTTTTATTATGATACACGAGGCCATTGTATAATATCGTATTAATATACGAACTTTTATTCGCGTTTCAATTTAAAGAAAGAGCAAGACATCTCTTGATACTTAAAAAAATATTAGGTCAAAGTTACACCAGGATTGATCAGTCAGTAAGCTTGTCAAAGTTGACAAGATAATTGTCAAAGTTGACAAGATAATTGTCAAAGTTGACAAGATGATTGTCAAAGTTGACAAGATAATTGTCAAAGTTGACAAGATAATTGACAAAGTTTACAAGATGATTGTCAAAGTTGACAAGGTAATTGTCAACTTAAAGATAATTGTTAAAGTGGCTCACAATACCTAATTTAGTTACCGGATTAAGAACGAAGTATTCTTTCTATACCCAATATTATGTTGTAGGACAACAAGTGTGCGCCTTAAAGGAAAAAAACTTTGATATTATTATGTACGTATATAAATGATGTATTTGTTTTGTCAGTAAATGTTCATGTACTTAAATTATGATTACTTACGTTGAAAATGTTATTTTAGCAAATATTAAAATGTTGTTCAAGTACTTGACGCATTTTATTTATTTATTTTGTTCCCCTTTTCTCAACTTTATTCTTCTGACTGACCCCCCTTTGTTCCCTGGGATCCATTGTCTCGATCCACCATTGGATTGACATGCCGAAGTTTACTGTGATCCACCACAATAATGGGGAATTTTCAAACTCCAAAAATTTCTAATAGTTATATTTAAGTGCGTTTTTTATTATTTGAGCGAGTTATTTAGACTTCAGGCACTTTTGTAACATGTAGACAAACAATTAAAAAATTACTGTCGCCTTCAATACGGACTGCTTGAAGTTAGTCATTTCCTTGACTTTTATCCCTTTACTACAACTAGCGCCATCTGTCATATCTAAGAGAAACAGGGGCCCTGTACTCCGATATCTTTTCTTGAGAATAGAATCGAACAGCACCCAGTTTCGAAGGGAAGGTAACCATTAGATATACTATGATATAATAATGAGATTAGTCTTATTTAAGAATGTGGAACGACTGGAAGAACCGCCAGGATGTGGAACAACTTGCCGGAGTCTGTGTTACCTGCGCAGTACAGTTTGAAGGTCTTCAAGTCGCGGGTGAATAGGTACCTACTGAACAAGTGTGCTCCATCGTAGACCACATCAGGCAGGATAGTGGTCAAACGCTTGTTCATAGTGTATAAAAAAATGTAAACCCTCGATGCTGACTCTCCCCACAATGACTACATATCAAACTTTTCGTACAACTTGTCTCGCTATGCCAATATTTTTAAATGTAACTACAGGAGATAACTGAATGTCGACACTTTGATTTATTGTTAATCCTTACAAATAATAATAAAGTTGGCATATTGACTTTTTGACGTTGGAAACAAATAAAGAATAGGCTTTGACCGATTGTTGGCAATAGTCGCCATTTAGTGATCTCTGGGAAGCAAATTTGACAATGTTGGCATAGCGGAACAAGTTATAAGTTGTTAAAAACCCAAAACGGGGTAGGCAGAAGGACTTGCTAAAGCAAATACCCACAGTTCACCTAGTTTAGTTAGCAAATTCTTGTGGTGTGCGGGTTTCATCACGATGTTGTCCTTCAAGGTACGAGTGTTGCGTTGCGTACATAGGCTCTTAAAGAGAATACCATTGGTACACGTCCAGTAGCCGGACTCGAACCCGGGACCTCCCGGTTACAAGTCAAGGATCCGACCAACTGGACCGCAGACGCTCTTAGTATCTGTATAGATCTTAGTTTGTAAGTTGTTATTTTGGGGGAAGTCGGCATTGAGGTACTAAATCTCATAGAATGACTTAAACTAGAAAATGCCTCAAATATTCAACATATCTAATCAGAACGTGGCACGAAAATTACTTAGTCGCCTAAATCAAACTACCACAGAGATAACCATCAGAAAAAATACTGAAAGTGATCCAATCTCCATTTAATTTGCTCCTTTCGCTATGGATATTAATCATGAGAAAGTTTATGAGGTGTTAAGTGTGTAGGTTTAAGGTCGGTTTTTCTCTGAAGAATTGCATCAGAAACGAAGTCATCTGACAGAGAACCAAAGACATAGACATAGTTCATCGGATTAGCAAGGTGAAGTGGCAGTGGACCGGGTATATTAGCCGTAGAACCGATGACGGTTTAGGTCAACCAGTTCTCTAGAGTTTTTCTATTGTCTTTATTCAATTTTAATTTATAACTAGTGGACGCCCCGCGATTTCATTCGCGTAGTTTCAGTATTAAAACTTCATAAAAACTATAACACCCTCTATATATAGCGACGCGTCCCACAGGAACGGGATAAAAAGTATCCAATGTCCTTCTCCTGGTTCTAAGCTGCGTCCCCACAAATTTTCAACCAAATCAGTTCAACCGGTCTTGAGTTATAAATAGTGACTGACACGACTTTTTTTATAAATATAGACTTCCAATTTGGGAAGAATGAAAAAAAAACAAATTCCAAAACTCAAAAACTCGTTCTCGAATCAATACAATTCAATACGTTTATTGCACTCATGTTACAGCAAAAGTTCTTAAATAAATAGCAAAGTATCAAACATTAACTCTGTGAGGGCAAAAGCAACAGTATGGTTAGTAGTACACTCGCCATGTGTGAGGTACTAAGTACACTTACTTAATTATAAACTAAATTACAACTAAATCCTACTCTTGTGAACGTTAATTATAATACTATGACAATTAATACAATAACAATAATGAACTATACTATTTCTTACCAGTATTAGATAAGGAAAATCTTTAAAGAGTCCGCGTCTCTGCAAACGGAGTGCAGAACGCCATCAGTCAAGCCGGATGTGAGAAGCCAAAAACAAACCACAATGGCGTGCAATTTCCAAACAAAGTTTGACAGTAATGACAGTTCAGAAAATCAGTCAGAAATACGTCAAAGAAAATTCCCCATTGGAGAGGCCTATGACTAACATTGAACGAATACGGCCCATAGCCCATGATGATGATGATGAGTGTAGGTATAACTATGTCTACATCGGAAGGCGTAGAGAACGATATACAGAGTGTAAAAGGATCCCGAGCAATGGTCTTAGAAACGTTGGAATCCACGAAATAACAATACACATACCGCGCGGTGATATGGTGAAACAAGTGAAATCGCTAAGCTTTATACATAACGATGAATAACAGAACATATTTATTATATTGCGTGTAAATGAAATTAGAAACGTTGTTGGGATCGTAAATATGAACAACTTTTACTATGGAGACAATGAGAGGAAATGAAAAAGAAAATTCAAAATGTCCTATCTAATTTGTTTATTTTGTAGATGAAAAAAAATGTGCATTTCCCCGCATTGTCGCCATAGTAGAAGTAGTTCATATTTACGACCCCAACAACGTTTCTAGGTTCATTTACACGCAGTATAATAAATATGTTCTGTTATTCATCGTTATGTATAAAGCTTAGCGATTTCACTTGTTTCACCAAATCACCGAGCGGTATGTGTATTGTTATTTCGTGGAGCTAACGACCTAAAAACTGCTAGACTCCACATTTTACATCAAAACACTTCCCTGTAATTTCATCACGTCACGGGCGCTCGTTATTAGGCGACGAATGCAGTGTTATGCTTGAACTAGGACATGTATCATCATCATCAGCCACATGACGTCCACTGCTCAGGGGGAAATTACAATAATCGCCCCTCTTTGTAGATGGGTTGGCGATCGCAGTGGTGTTGTGGTTTAACTCACAGAGAGTGCTGCTGCCCGTCCTCTAGAAAGTTCCCTCAGTCGTCCCGCCGCGACCACGACGGGAAAAGTTGGGCTGGGGAGGTGACACATGGATTCTATACGCCGTCATCACACGGCTACATGCACCGGAGCAGTTTTACAGTCATGTCCGGTATCTACTGAT
>SJJU01008791.1:0-10364 GCA_012932125.1 Conopomorpha cramerella | reverse complement strand
TTTATTTATCTATGTATGTATTTAAAAGTATTTATGTAAGTATATCAGTCTCTGGCACCCATAGTACAGTGTATCCTAGTTTGGGGTCAGGTGTGTGTGTAAAAAAAAAAATGTCCCGAAAAATATTTATGGGACCACCTTGGAAATATCATCATTTCAACAAAAAAATCACAAAATTAGGTTCATAAAAGACGGAGTTATCCGTGAACAAAGGTAAAAGATTACTTTTTGAAGTCGCTTAAAAAGCAACAAAGACAAATTCGAGAAAGGAATCACGTGTGCGACAATTCCTCAGCAGTAACGCTTTCGTTGTTCAAAATTTAAAAACACAAAATTAAATTGTTTTATTTATTTTCTTAAGATTACATAATAATATAACAAACGGTGTGGAAATAATTACAGATTTGGTTATCGAAAAAACATATTGATGAGCACTCATGCGGCATTCTCTTTTCTTACGTGGGGAATGGACACCCCGTGGCCATGAGGAAAGCAAACGGTGTAGTATAGGACTCTTAACGACTAAACTCCTCCCGATGACCTCCGTCGCATACTGAGCGTGCCCTGGAAGTACCCGAAGGAATTGCATCAGAAGGCCTACTGTACCAGGTGCATGTACCTTCTTCAGAGCTTAACTACGCTACGGAAAAGCTCATTCGGGATGAAATCATTGTGTGTGTGGTATGCGGACCACAAGCTTTTTAAACACTATAATGGCAACGGGCGCACCCCCTGTTTTAGGTAAAAAGACACTATGTCAACGGTGGACATTTGCTTAGCACCACTGCTTACCCCACTTTGGGAATAAGAAGTCTGGAGTGTTTTTTTAATGGGGAATTTTCAAACTCCAAATGTTTCTTGTCTAGATGTCGCTAGTAAGTAGTAACTATCCAGGGGGACTTCTGTCAGTTATATTTTACCGCGTTTTTTTATTATTTGGGTGAGTTACTTAGACTTCAGACACTTTTGTAACATGTAGACAAACAATAAAAAAAAAATACTGTCGCCTTCAATACGGACTGCTTGAAGTTAGTAACTTCTTTGACATTTGTCCCCCAATACAACTAGCGCCATCTGTCATAACTAAGAGAAATAGGGGCCCTGAAAATTCCCCATTGTATGTACTATTTCAATAGACCTCATTTAATCACACCTACTTACAGGCAGCCGACACATCAACAGCAACGAAAAACTCTGTCAAAACATCACAACATTTGACACACATCCCGAATGCAAATGTCAAAACAATAATTTCACCAACAGCACCAAAAAAAAGTTATGTCCAATTTCTTGGCTACAAAAACGTATGGGATATTTTGCCCGCGATTTTCACAAGTGCGGAATTCGTACGGGAGATGTCGCATCGGCACGAGGGACTGGGTGGGGCATGGGGTCAACGGCTGTGCAAATTATCAAGACAACCCGTCATTCCCTTTTCCCGCTGTCAGATTTAAGGAAAACACCAAAGATGTGATGGTAATGTTTTTGCTTTTCTTTTTGAGATACTATAGTCCTTGTACCCTCGAAATATGTCTCATTGGTAGATTAATTGATTCATCATCATCATCATCAGTCCATACTTGTCCACTGCTGGAGATAGGCCTCTCAAATTGCACGCCACAGGTATTCATTAATATTTTATAGTTTATGTTTATTAATTAATTAATAGTTATACCTACACTCATCATCAGAATTAATTGTTTACTAATGCAAAAACAGGATGTAAAGCACTCGTCCGTGGTGCTCTCTGAATCGGACTGAGATCGGAGAAGTCAATGAAGGTGGTAAAGTTGGGGCCGCTCGACGTCTCTATTCCGAGCTACAGCCATTTCGAAATCGATTTCTCACGACTTGGCCAGTGGAACTTGACCTGAATGGTGTTAAAGAGAAGGAACGTTTTCATTAGCAGATAGTGATTCTTGAGGATGGTTTATAATATGTATAATACATGAATATAATAGCAGATAAACGCTGTTAATGTATATTGGACAAAACAACGTTTGCCGGGTCAGCTAATATCTCCCTAAATCAGTGAACGAAAAAGTTTTTTGTATAAGACCCTACATATAATCTAAACCTGGTGAATTATCTATATTAAGAGTTGTTCGATCAGGCCCTTCGCGAGAAGGAGAAAGGCGACTGGAAGCAACTGTGCTGCGAAGAGAAGAAGGCGCTGTACCGCGCCTCCTTCTGCCAGACCTTCGCCGAGTTCCAGTGCTTCACCGGGCAATGGAAGTACATCGCCGGCTGGGTGCTCATCTGTACCTCCTTCGTGTTCTGGTGTCAGATGTTCTACCACCATTATGGTGAGATACATACGTGCATTTCAATTAATACCTTCTGACAGCATACCTTGTCGCAAAAGCCAGTGGCGTGCACTCCAAGGATTGACACCTATGTATAGGTAACTTGTCTTTACGAAATATAAGTACCTACATATCTACTCACTCACAAAACACAGGGACTTCGTCGTGGGTACAACAAAAGAAGATCTAGCAACAATTCTAAAGTCGGGTAGCCAAAATACTAAGCAAGTAGGCAGTGTCTTTTTGCCTATATGGCGTGCACGCCACTGCCTTCTGAATAGTAAAAGGCGTAATTTAAGGACACGCGGCGCTTTGCGCGTCACGTCGGGCGCCCGTACGCGCGTTGCGTCTTTAACTGTGGATTTTCGAAAAACCTTTTGTACTGGATGAAGTCGATTCTTTTCTATTAAAAAATGTTGTAATTTGATAAAATAAAAAAAAATGCATTTCACGCCTTTTAATCCCAAAGCGAGGTACGCAGAGGCACTTGCTAAGCAAATTTGAATTTGATGTTCATGTTTATTATTTCAGTGTACGAGCCGATACCTGCCTCGTACTCCAAGGAGTCTCAGAAGGCCCAGCTGCGGCGCATGCTGGAGGCGCACATGAACCCGATCGACGGCATCGCCTCCAAATGGGATTATGACAATGACCGATGGAAGTAGGGTGAGTTTGACTCGTTCACTATACTCGCGTAGATGAAAATTTTGACAATATTTAAAACATTTTTTAATGAAACTTAATACCCGGTTTAAACTTTTAAAATAATGGGATGGTTCCTTCAAATGAAAACCCCACAAAAGAACGAGTTCAAAGACGAACGACATCTTCTGGGATCCAAGACAAAAGGTTAGCCCATCGTGTTTCTCTGCTCAAGGTGATGCGTGTATTATACACATGAGAATTAGAACTGGCCACTTTATAAACAATATATACATATATTGCCTCGGGGACCTTTTAGACGCAGTATAGCGTCGCGTGCCATAGGATCGGCATAAAAAGTAGCCTACATATGTCCGCCTTACGCTACCAAAGTCGCCTCCCACTTTCTGTTCCTGTGTATGCTTACGTCTTTAAAACTGCGCAACGGATTTCAATTATTTTAATAGATTGTGATTTTGGAGTAAGATTTATTTGTATACTAGCTGTGTTTTGCCATAATAAGTTGCCTTTGTGACAAATGACAAGTGACAAATGGAGATCTGCAGTCTCTGCCTACCCCTCTGGGAGACAGGCGTCAAGTGTATGTATGTATGTAAGTTGCCTTTGTACCCCGCTTATTGGGAGAAATACAACTGGGACATGCATAAAAAATAGTTAGTAGCCGATTCTCAGATCTACTGAATACGCATATAAAATTTGGTAAAAATCTGTAGTCATTTTGGAGGAGTACGGTAACTAACATTAGAACATAAGAAGATTACATACACGCATAATTTAGTAGAGAAACACTTCATATCAGCTTTGAACTTGTGCAAAGCCGGGGCGGGCCGCTTTAGTCTGTTCTATTTCCGGAGAATTTATGTTAACAAACGTAGACCACATCGCTGCTTAACATCAGGCAGGATGGTGGTCAAATGCTTGTTTATAGAGATTAAAAAAAAATAAAATTAAAAAAAATTGGTTATTCATAGTGTAAACGTCTGCGGTTGTTGTTCGATGTTTCAAAGAGGTAAAATCACCAATAATTAGTTAAATTCTGTCGTATTACACAGTATAGTTTAAAATGTTGGCGAATACACTGAAAAAAAAATACGACGTATTTTTAATAATCTGAACTCGCTATCAAAATATTGTGCCTCTAGAAGAAGTCCTTTCGTCTGAGTTTAAGTTTACAAAAGGAAAGGAGGGTTTGATTCAACTTTCAAAAATATTTTCTTTTAGAAGTAGTTTACTATTAAGTCTAATTTTGAATATCATACATGACCAGCCATAGCTTTGTTGTCATTTTGTCTGTTCCCATTTCCTAGTATGCCGGCATTTTTAATCATTTTTATTTATTTTTCTTTAGGCGTTTGTTATTATGAACATGGTCTCGCCCTCGCACTGCATTAAAAAGTTGTACAATCACTGAAAGTGTGTTTACACAGATTATCTCGGTGAAATAAACAGACCTATAGGTAGGTAGAGTAAATTGACAGTTCAAAAACTTTGAAAACCGCTGATTTGTTGTTTACATAATTTCTCCGGGGATAATGAATAGACTATACTTGATTAGCAGTAGTAGTGATACCAATAAAATGTCTTTCACAGATCTTCAACCCGTCTGGCGCCCCAGCAACAACGGTTGTCAAAAGTCAGTAAATTTAAAATTAAGGTTTCGTGAACACGCTGTACATACTTACGTCGAAGTTCTCTTATTTTATTGTAGTTTTGTGATTTTATTGAGGTTAATAAAAAGTTGTTTGAGTAGTAAAATTACCTTTCTTTTAACTTAAAACTTTGTTGCGTCTGTGTTCCAGTGGTCGGATACTTGACTTTGATCCTGTGGTCGAGAGTTCGAGTCTCGAACTGTACCAATGGGACTCTTTTTAAGAGGCTATGTACGCAACGCAACGTTCATACGGCGAAGGAAAACATCGTGATGGAACCCGCACACCACAAGGTGTGTGAACCCTATAACGGCGATTGGCAAAATTTATAATTTCCCTGCATGGTCATTATAGTAAAAGTTGTTCATATTGACGAGCCCAACAACGTTTCTAAGTCCATTGCTCGGGGTCCTTTAACACTCGGTATACCTGATAGTTAATTTGTCATTATCTGGTGATAAATGAATTACAATTGCAAAATTGCAGTAGGTCAGGTATTATTCAAATATCTAATACTCCACAAATAACCGACAAATACTCTTAAGAACCTGACGGCTCCTTCCACCGTTGTCCTACACTTGAATCCCCCTACAAATAACTTATTGTAACACGAACTATATTAACTTTTACAAACGTAAAGGAAATTCTTAAGATGGTACTGACTCAACACAATGTTACACATAGCATAACTGGGTGAGAAGTAACTACTGGTTTTTTAAAGTGAGCAAATAAGAAGACGTCAGATTATCTTTTTTAAAGTCTTTTCAGATAGTTTTTATTCGTCTTTTGTTACAGAATGCATTGCAGCAGTAGTCGGTCTATTAGCCATCCTTCGATTTTCTGACAAACGTGTCACAATATGAAATCTGTATTGAGACAACGGCCCGCTATCATAATTCATGTCACTCATTCTCCCTTTGAATTCGTAATTTTGTTTAATTTCAGGTGCTTTTGATTCTTTATTCTTGAAACTGTTGTACTTGAATTGATCCATATTATAATTTTCAAAGTAATCACCAAACTGATTTATTGAACTTTTTGTGTAAATGAAAACAGCCGATTCTGTAGTAGTATTCGTATCGGTGTCCAAATTATCGTTGGTATTTTCATAGCTGCTGAAATCAGTGGACTCGTTGCTGAATTCATTATTGTTTATAGCGTCAAACTCTTCTTCCAGATATTCCTCTTCATTAGTGTCTAGCTTAATCATTTCTGGATCTACTTCAATACTAAGACCTGATTCGTAAGAAGACAATAATTTTCCACTTCTGAAATATAGTTGGTTTTCATTTCCACTTAGTCCTGATAAAGACGCAGTTGTTAATGTGATTGGTAGTGTCGTTGTTGCTTCAAATTCCCATCCAGTGGCATTTGTTGTTGTTGCTGTTTGTGTTGGGTTTTCGATGTTAGTACCCAGAGATGTTCCCTGAATCGCATACGTAGGTGTTGTAGTAATCATATTACCAGTCATATTAACATTACTTTCTGCAGTAAAATTACTTCCAACTGTGGTATTTAGAACAGTTTCATTTATAATGTCAGTGGCATTAGTTGCGTTAGTTTGGTTATCTGGGAACTGGTCTTGGTCATTTGGTAATTGCTCTTGGTAATTTGGTAATTGGTCGTCTTCCACTTCGGGTATAGTGAAGTCGGTTGGAATTATGCTGCTTTGTGGAAAAAAGGTTACTGTAAAATTAAAATTGATTTTCAATAATTCACACACACACCTACCTTAAACTTAAGATACTACAGTATCAATGAATATACTTACTTGTATGGAAAGGCGGTATAGACAATCGTGTTGTGTATTCACTATCTTCAATAATAGGTATATCTGGTACAATTGGAAACATTGACTTGTTTATTAATTCATGGTCTAGGACGCTCTCTGGTATTGAAGTTTTGAAGGTATCGTCACCTTCATTGGGCAGATGTCCCCCATCTCCTAGATCAGCGTCATAAAAATCTTGGGAATTTAATATTTTCTCTAAGACCTTTTCCAGGAATGAGTTCTCATCGGCTCTAAAATTCAAAGCATCGAAGTTTTCATCTGGTATTTCTTCATTGAAATTAGCGTTTTCGGTGTAACTCTTTGTGGTGTCTCTATTTTCGTGATCATTTTGACTGTCGTATACTGGCGGGGATTTTTGTTTTGGTGTTGTATCCTAAAACAGAATATACAACCGAGTTATTTAGAAAATTGTAAAGACATGTAAGATATAGCTTTAAGAAGGGTTTAGGTCTTAGTCTTACTTTAACATAAAAAGAAAACACATGCATTCAAGTCCGTAAACCCCAAAAGGGGATGATGGACAGAACCTTAGCATCACAAGGACCCAAAGTATAATGAGTTAGGAATGTCAATGTGGGCATTCATTCATAGAACATTCTTTTTACATCCCAGATCAGCATGAAATGGGGTATGTCAGGATCGTGACAAATGGAGATCTGTAGTCTCTGCCTACCCCTCTGGGAGACAGGCGTGAAGTGTATGTATGTATCAGCATGAAATACAATAATCATAGTGAATATCTATCCGGGCTAATGTCTATTCTCATTTGTTCCAAAAGAAATTGTATTTCTTGAGTCAAACTAGTAAGGAGAGCGTGGGATCACGGTACCTGTGTCATGATGCTGTCAATCCACCTCGTGTAGTAGCCAATGTTGGTGAAGGCAGTGGGCCCGTCCGGTGTCCCGCAGTCTGGGGCGCCGAAGCTCACCACACCCACCAGGATACCATCCATTAAGCCCGGGTTGCCAACGTCTTTCTATCAAGGTATAGCAACTTTGAAATTGGCGAAACCTGGGCATTTGCTTAGCAAGTTCCTCAGACTACCTCGCTTTGGGATTTTGAAATATTGATTTTAAAATCGTGAACCATACTTCTAGTTCCTATATCATGCGTTATGGTGACGAACTTGCATAAATTTTTGACACAATCAACGTTACTATTTGCCAAAATTGTATGAAAGTCACACGATCCGACATCCGTGTGTCCGTTTCATTTGCTCGGACGAAGTGTAGTAGAAGAAAACTGACTATCCACATGTACATTACGAAGGAATTTGCAAAACACTGACTGTGAAAGTCGCAAATTCGCAGGCTTACCACTTATAAAGTAATGAAACTAAACATTCGTTCTTTTGGTAACAGTATATACCAGACACAGTAGAAGTTCACTGCTACAGAAAGCTTTTTGGCAGAAGGAAAGATAAAATGTGTTCTATATAGTCTTCTTAGATAAACTTACATTGCAAGCGCCGCCACCTCTGTCCCCGTACCCACCACAGAAGATTCTGTTAGTGACGTAATAACTGAAAACAATATACCTCCGTAAATATGATATAAATAATATCTCATTGGCAGCAGAGTAGTTATACATAAAGTTAGAACAGTGCTAGTTCACTGCTAGTGAAAGTCGGAAAAGCTAGCCTACGTTTTATTTTTCAGTTATTTCGTATTTAATATTTTTGTTAAAAGGTTTTATTGGTAAATTCACTTACTCTGAATAAACCTCCTTGCACTCGTCGTGGTTGTAGAGTTCTAGTTCTGTGAACTGCAAATGCTCCGGAGATTCCTCAGAATCTGACATCTGAGGGTGTCAAATAAAGCATAAAATACTCAATATTACAACAAGGCGGTGCCACCATCAGCCTTTGTCTTTTCTACTAAAATATATGGAAAATGATGTACTTCTTGATCCAAACTGTCACGTTTACTACTAATTCTACAGTTTGGATCCAGATATACCCTGGTATGCAGTAAAGGACAGAAGATGTTGTACTCGTATCTTACTCTTTCACAGACTGCATGTCTTTATATCGTGGTCCTCATTTAATTCTAAACGTCAGTTTTGGATTGAAGGTTTAGTAGTTGTTGGTGTGAGATAAAATAAGTATTCTTTCAAATATGAAACTAATATGCTGACAGGCTTTTTCGGATAGTTCTCATTTTGTTCTATAAAAGAAGTTTCTCTCTCCCACTTTTCGAAGAGAAAAAAGAGGACTAATGTTGTTCAATAACGTCATTTTCTATAGAACAAATGGGAATTACCCGTTTTTTCATCATAAATTCAAACTTCTTAGGAACCCTTGGCGATGGCCTTCAGCTGTCGGGATATTCTTCCGGTCCACCCAACCAGCAACCAGTCCCTGTGAGCTCACCTCCAGAACTACTGTCCATCCCTGCGGTAGGGCTTGTAGAAGGAATGATGACTGGAATTAACCAGAACATCTAGAAAAAAAGATTCGATCACCTTACCCCAGTTTGACCCCATCCAACTATCATGACGCCACGGTCGTCTATATCCATGGGGTCTATTGGCGCTCGACCGATGGCAACACGTCGTACGCGCCGGTCTGGGTGACGTAGGACCAGCGGGGATTCCAGCCGCAGCAGGGCTAAGTTGTGCCGCAGACTTGGTGGGTCGTAGAGGGGGTGGATGTTCACCTGGGAAGGAATTAAAAACTAGCCGTACTGTACCGCGCGGCGCGTTGTTACTCACATTTTATTTTGTTCCCGTGGGAATGTTGGATACTATATTGCCTATGTTTTATTCCGAGGTATGGGCTACTAGCTGACCCCGCAAACGTTGTGTTGCCAATATATATTATACCTGTTCCGGTGGGATTCTTTCAAAGTCCGGTCATATATAAATTAAAATAATTTGCATTAAATGTCGAATTTTAAGTCTCTAACTCCGTATTCACTCCTTTTTCACTTCTTTTCCGTATAAATATCCGGAATTCCCGACATTTCCGGAAGTACTACTTACCTTACCATTTTAAGAAACCTTATAGTGATACTGTTGCAATTTATTTAAGAAGTTCCCTATAGATATAACAAGAGTGCAACAAACTACACACATCAAAAGTGTCGAGGGATCAAGTACATTTTAGGAGATTCCAATCAAGAATATATTTTACAAAAACTGAATTCATTCATAATTTATTCAAAATGTGGTGATAAGTCAGTACAGGCATGTGGAATTAGGTAGGAGACTAATCCAGAAGATTAGATTTGATTTAAATAAATTAGATTTTTTTAGAGCTAAAAATGTTATTATTTAGCTGGTTCGAAATCTAGATTTATTTATATACAATAAAAAATGGCAAGTAGGTTGATTTTTAATTATAGGTTTTTTTACATCCAAAAAAATACAATTCTAATTCATTAAAAAAATTAAATACATTATACAGGGTGTATGGACACATGCTATAATGGAATCAAAAGGATAGTGTCCACAGATACTATTAGACTTCAGCTTAACCCATTAGCACCCATTGTACTCGGAGACTAACAAGTTATTTTAAACTCTATTTCTTGGTAATAAAAGTCAAAACCAATTCATCTAGGGGTTAAAAGGGTATTTCTGGCTCGCATAGTACCTCGCTCTCTCATGTTCTACTACATAAGACACAGGAATACAATATTAATTTTCAAACCTGGCTGACGAATATGAGCTGACCGTCGTGGGAGGCGTGGTTGCTCCCGATGCGGACGCTGACAGCCCGAGGGATGCGCCGCCTGTGATTCTTTGGCTGGACCCTGATAATATGTGACTGATGACTTAAAATGCTCAGTAATCATAACCAATAAACCTATATAGATATAGATAATGGGGCATTTCTGCAGCTCGACTTCTAATAAGAGCGTCTGTGGTCCAGTTGGTCGGATACTTGACTTGTAACCGGGCGGTCCCGGGTTCGAGTCCGGCTACTGGACGTGTACCAATGGGACTCTTTTT
>SJJU01008790.1:0-13696 GCA_012932125.1 Conopomorpha cramerella | reverse complement strand
CAACGGGCTGGAGGGCGCCCCTCTCTACGTCGGGCAGCCAGGACGCAGTCTCCACTCTAGAACTCGTCTACCCCAATAGTCATCACAAAAACCGCGATGTTCCCATCGATTTTCCTACCACTATGATTCCTGTTGGGGCCAGGATTTACAGCGGTTTCCATTCGCGAATTCAATCAATGACTACTGCGCTAGATCCCGGGAGGTCTAGCTTTCTGCCTTGGAGACCACGTAGTAATTAAACTGAAGAAATAAGATCACTGCAATGCATATTTGCATACGTTTGATTTTATTTCCATAATATAAGTAGTCAAGTGGGAGAAAGCATTATTACAAACGAGGCACAAATAGCCTTTTGGTAGAGCACCACAGGTGAATTCGGAGGACTAAACCTAGCGTAAGTGATGGTCAGTACCCGTTCTCCGATTGAGAGGAGGACATTATTTCATCCGAGAAGCTAATTCAGTGTTTACGGAAAACTTGCCAAAAGTGCGGAAGTCTTTTAAAACAGCGATGTGGTCTTCGATGGAGCACATTTCTTTGTTAAAACCTCTATACATCCGACTTAAAAGACCTCCAGACTATACTGCGCGGACACACTCCGGAAAGTTGTTCCACGTCCGAACGAACGTTTCTCACTACGAAATTTGACGCAAAACAAGTTGGTTCGCGGAAATGGAATGTCCAACTGATATGGGTGACGTTTTTCCGTTCTCCTGGTTGTCCTGTAGTTAAACTTCGATGGGAGGTATTAAGATGTTCAACTTTGTAGCACACTCTCCAAACTAAACCCGTTAGAAGACAGATATTATTATTAAAAAAAGCGAAAGACTACACAGCCACTGATGCGGCAACGTCTGCGGAATAGCTAAGTCCCACTTATTTGATGAAGTGCTCAGTAATTAGTGCTTCGATGTTGCACGATCACTATTAAGTAGTGCAGATTGCATTTGTAACCAAACCGGTAGTTAGTTGCATACACAATGTACACACAACCATAATAAAATGAACTCTGTTTTCCATACAATATTGTGACGAGAAGCAGATAGGTTTGCTTTTTTTACACCCTTTTCGTTTTTTCTTACTTTTGTAATAAAGACTTCAAGTAATCATATAGGTACCTAATTCAATAATATGTAGGTTTCAGCAAATTAATTATAATATTTAGGTATTAGCAATATAAGTAGTGGTGATAAATATTTTCATTGCTTTAAGTAATTTTGACTTCCAACGCGGCACAACACGGTTCGTAGTGCCACTCTTTCGCGAGAGGCCTATGTCTAGCAGTGGACGTCAGTGGGCAGACATGGTGATGATGATTCTGATCTGTTTTAAGTGTATTTGACACGCATGCTATGCAATGCATACATGGAAATTGAGCCCTCAGGCAATCTTTCACAAAATGGGCAAACAAATCATGCCCCCTTGTGGTCGGTGCAGTGCTAATGGGGGGCGGTAAAATACTCAGAAAGAAAATAAACTCAAAATCCTTTATTTATTTTGATGTTATAGTGGTATTTATGTAAGCACAATGGAGGTATGTTAATAAAAAAATCACAGTAGGCTGACTAGGCTGTAAACTTGGTTTTTAGGCTGCATGGAATTAAAAAAATACAAGTAATAATCGTATATTTTGATAAATTCACTGTATGGTCAGTATTAAGTTCGTTGTCATATATATATTTTTTCAATTACTAATTTACAGGTAAGAATTTAATAAAGATACAAAATGACATAAAATAATGACTGTGACCCGGTAATTAGAAGCTTAGAACTATGGATGTCTCGTTTGTATACTGTTTTCAACAAAAAATAATAAGGAATTTAGCCTATGTCGCTCGGGGATAGTTTAGCTTCACAAAGGTCAATGTATTTTTAAATCGGTCCATTGGTTTCTACTCGATGCAAACAAACGATCTAATCTACAGGGTGGGGTATGTCTCACAAGATTTTTTTTTTGTATAGATTATTTCCACGCCTTTAAACTTTTCATCGCCATTGTCTTGTAAATCAGACACATTAGACAAGTGATTTTGAAGTTTATAATTATCAGAGCAGAATTCAAACAAACCTATCTTCTGGCGGTCAAAAGAAATCTGATGTGTTCCGGATACATCAACGCAAAGTTGTTTCGGAATAAATTGAGTTTAAAGTTAATTCGCATAATCAATATAACTAACATTACGATTATACCGTAATGTCATCATCAATCATCATCAGCCCATATTTGTCCACTGCTGAACGATAAGCCTCGCGAATTGCACGCCACTGTGATCTGTTTTCGGCTTCTCGCACTTCGCCACTTTAGCGCTGACGGTCTTATTTTATCTCGAAATTCTCACGCGAACGAAAAAAACTGGAGTAGTAACACTGTGCGGTAAAGCTGGTGTTCAGTCATTTTTGATGTATGGACATTGGGTAAGTCAATCGTTGCAGTATGTCACTACCTACTATGTTAATAATAGTGAAGAAAACATTTAATATTCCATAATGGTACTGTGAAGTTGATTGTATCTTGACGCGTGTAGGTGTACTGCTTGATCGAAATGACTAACAGCGCGTGGTGCGTGGTTTGATTCCCCTATTCATGGACTAAAACGCACTTTGTTTTTTCTTTATAAATCCGCGTTTTTTCACCGTACAAAGATGATACGCCAGTTTCACCGTGTATTCTTGTATTCGAGAGTTTGGTATACTAGTGGACGCCCCGCGACTTCACTCGTGTACTTTCAGTTTTTTTTAACGACTGCATAAAACTGGGAGGTCCGTTTTGAGTGATTATAAATTTGGTTCAGTTCAGACAATGGCATCCGTGAGAAAACCACAAATCTGTCAAATTTTGATGCTTGATTGAAGTCGGTCCTTTTTTCTTCTTAAGTTATTTTCCTTTAAAGTTATTAATTGGTGAACTGTAGCATTGATGTATATATAGCAGTGGCGTGCACTGGCTTTTACGACAAGGTAGGCAGTAATCCCCAAGGATGGACACCTTTTCCAAATATAGGTGCCTACCTATCTACTCACGCACAATACACAGGACCTTCGTGAGCCTATGTCGTGAGTACAACAAAAAAGGATCTAGCAATAACTTTATTATTAGGTCGGGTAGCCAAAATACTATGGTAGGCAGTGTCTTTTTGCCTATATGGTGGGCACGCCACTGATATATAGTGTTTTAATAAATATATTCTAAAATGCGTCCTTAACTCTCTTACTACTAACAAAAGCCTCTGACTTCGACGGTTATTTATGGTCGTGCGTTCAATATGTCAGTGGAAACTTCTCAGTTTTATACGTAAGTATATAGATTATGTACATTTATGTATGTGCAGTTTTATGATAACCTACATACACATGTATGATGTTAGTTTTTTGTTGTTTTACGTTATTATTTTTGTATAATGTAAATGATAAGCATAGTGAAACTCCCACGTGTTAATCTTGAGTGAAGGAACTAGGTGAATTATTGTACACTTACCTACACTTTTTTTATCAGGGACAAGTCCTATCTATCGTCTATGGAGTTCTTTTCTGAAGTGCCGTAGAATATATTAGAAGTAGTTACTTGAAACTTGAGTAAAGGAAAAGGTGTGTAGATCCTACATCAGCGACAGGTTTACCACCTTCCCCCCGCTGCCGGTCCCCCGCGGTACCTCTGTCTAACTTGTCTATCCACCCCCCAATATGAACATAATTACTAATGGACCTCGTGTAAAATTCGAATCGTACACGTGGTTTTCTATTTAAATACATTTGGAACTAATCCATCGCTGGGGATCATTATTCGCAAAGCCTATCGAGTGCATTTCGGAGAGTGTGCTACGGAGTTGCATAACCTAATACCCCCATCGCGTTTTTACAATAGGACAACCAGGAGAACGGCAAAACGTCATCCATACCATTTGGATTTGTCATTTACGCGAACCAAACGGATTGCCTCTACTTTCATAGTGAGAACCGCCAGGGTGTGGAATGACTTGCCGGAGTCTGTGTTTAATGCGCAGTACAGTCTAAAGGTCTTCAAGACGCGGATGAATTGGTACCTATTGAACAAGTGTGGTCCATCGTAGACCACATCGCTACTTAACTTCAGGCAGGATGGTGGTCAAACGCTTGTTCTATGAATGATAAAAAATAGTCCACTACCAGCCATGCTCCATCTGCCTTTCGACGTACATTCACCATATTAAAAGTAGTTCACATTGACGAATCCAACAACGTTTCTAAGACCATTGTTTGGGGTCCTTTTACACACAGTATAACAGAAAAGGATTTTCAAGTAAAGAAAGCTGAAGGTCAGTTACCTAGACATTTCTATTATTCTATATATAAGTCCTCTTTGTAAGTTGTACGTTGTGTATATATGTCTGGGGGATTTTCTACACATCCCAATGGACGTCTATTGTTACCTTTCTCTTTTGAAGGACACGTTACGTAATATGAAGCACTTTCTGTACCGACGAAGAATCTTTAAGGAAAGTCCACATAGAATTAGTTACTAAGTGATAGAGAAATTGCTTGTACTCTCGGCAAAGAAAATAAATGGTTATACCATCCTAAAGTAAAATTTTTAATGAAGAAAAAAAAAATGATGCATACCATGAGGAATCCCTTTCATATAGACATAAGTATTCCTTTATTTTGCTAAAAACCAAACACCATAAAACAACCAAATTCAGCTTGGTACAATAGAAACCAAATAAGAATGAGAACAGAATTGGCATGTTAAATGCAGCATTCCTATCCATCTCTTCCTGGTGTCTCAGCAAAAAAGAGGCACGCCGGCTCAGCATATTGTCATTGTTAAAATAATTAATGTTTGTTTGGGATTCACCGCTTTTAATTTAACGTTTTAAATTTATTTAAAAAATGCTTCTCGCATCAAGCTTCTCCAGGCCATTATGAAGCAGTATTTATGACCATTATTTACCCGTGTTGAAACAATATGAGTCATATTCATCGATTTCTTAAAGTTGCCCTCGATTTATCGGGTTTGTCATCATCAAACCCTAAGATTCTGATCAATGGGATCATTTTTTGGAAATATCTTTTTTTTATCATAAACGACGAAGTTTGACTACGGATAAACTTAAAAAAAACATACGGTCGAATTGAGAAAGACTCCTTTTTTGAAGTCGCTATTAAAATTGACTTAGGATGCAGGCATTTCTCAAAAGATCCACCCAATTACGGATTATGGAAGTGTAATTATGTACATACTGCATGTAAAAGGGCCCCGAGCAATGGTCTCAGAAACGTTGTTGGGTTCGTCAATTTCGGGGTTTCTCGGGGTTTATGCATTTTGTATAGGGACTGAATATATTTTTTATTTTCCATTGTCGCCATAGTAAAAGTTATTCATATTTACAAGGCCAACAACATTTCTAAGACCATTGCTCGGGGTCCTTATACACTCTGTAGTGACAATACTCGAAGTACATACATAATACATCGAAAGTGTCTAGGGATCAAGAACATTTTAGCTCTAAAAAAATCTAATTTATTTAAATCAAATCTAATCTTCTGGATTGGTCTCCTACCTAAATTCCCTTGCCTGTATCAATGACTTATCACCACATCTTTATATATAAAAGTCGTGTTCGAATAAACGTAGCAACCATGAAACTGCATACTCAGTACCAGTAGTTGAGTCCATTTCGATATAATAAAATATAGGTTTATATTTTTGAGATTTAGTATTTATTTGTCTTGCCCTGTCTTATTTTTATTTGTCTAGCTATTATGTAGTTACCTACTGTTCGTAGGTCAACAAACCCATACCGCGCCGCCCTCCACCCGCGCGAAACCGTATCCAGTAAAACATCACCTTGATTCAAAACGTATACCGATGATGCCAAAAAGAAGCAATAATTTTCTATCTTTCTTCAAAACAATAAGAATAAAAGAGACACAAGTGTGAGATTTTCTGATTTGCCGAAACTAGCATGCAATCGGGCGTGGGGTGGGCGGGTCAGGGGGGAAGGGGTAGGCGTGCGCCATTGCCCCTGACCCAATTAGTCGAGCGGCGCGTGCACATGCAGGTGGATGTCCTCTTTTTTCAGCATCGTTTCCGCGCGCGTGAGTGACTGAAAATGGCGTATCGCTACTCCAACGTACAATATTGTGAGATGGTGCGTGTTTTAGCTCGATGTGGTGGGTGACAATGTTAGTCAAGCAGTGCGAGTGTACCGAGACGAGTTTGGCATATCAATATCCCGTACGACAATGTTGTCCGCTACGCAAAGGCTCAGAGACTTTGGCATGTTTAGGATACCGGTAGCACTGGATGCTGGTATAAAACGTTCACGGCTGTGTCTAGCAAAACGCAGTAGACATTTCGAAGCCTCTTTGCCACAGGCACCGAACTGAACTTCGTAACGCAGTAATGGGTGAGTTTATCGTTTAATGTAATTTACAAAGTACCTAAATACCTAAAGAAATTAAATTGTTCAAAATACGGGAGTTATGGACTATTCATTTACTGAGAACTAAATAATTCGTAAAATTACTAGTCATCTCCGCTAAAGTAAGTAGGTAGGTAAAGCAGAAATGTAGGTATCTACATACCTACCTACTTACTTCATTTAAATGAATGTCAAATTTGCCAAATTGTAAATTACAAAGTCAGAGTCAAAGATTTTTAGGTATGTAGTTAGGTAAATCGGTAAAATATCTGAGCTACCTACCTAGTTGTATGTAACCTGTCTCAAGCGCGCGCGTCGCGTCGGTTGAACTCCACGCGAGGAGCGTCGTCGTAGCGTTACAAAGTAATAAGAATTGTCAGTATTTACGAATAAAATATTTACTTCTTAAAAAAGGGTGAAATATTTTTTTTATATTCACGTTTGTACTACTTGCGGAAAAATACAGCTGATGTGCAACGGTTGTAACGTTTATTCATTTACACGTTGTATATAT
This sequence comes from Conopomorpha cramerella, assembly GCA_012932125.1. Classification (NCBI taxonomy): domain Eukaryota; kingdom Metazoa; phylum Arthropoda; class Insecta; order Lepidoptera; family Gracillariidae; genus Conopomorpha; species Conopomorpha cramerella. Next base: position 6,781 of record SJJU01008790.1, on the reverse strand, counting down.
ATATTCAGTGGTTAAAAAAGCAACCCATATCGCCTAGCCTAGAATCATCTGTGTTCTCTATACAAGACCAATCAGTAGTTACCCGACAGCATGAACATTCAGAAGAAGCAGACCGATGGGAAATGCAGACTATGTCATACCAAAGACGAAACAATCCACCACATTACATCAGGATGCGAAAACCTAGCCGGAACCCTATACACAAAAAGACACAACAATTTAGTACAATATATACACTGGACCCTAGCAAAGAAACACAACTTTGAAGTACCAACTCTCTGGTGGAAACACTCACTCACAAAACCATTCGTCATTGAAAACAATACAGCCAAAATAATGTGGGAAATACCTGTACAAACGGATATTACAGTGGCACACAATAGACCAGACATAATATACATCGACAAAACTACAAACCACACATACCTCATAGACATCACCGTACCATCAGACTACAACATAGGAGCTAAAGAAATAGAAAAGCTTAGTAAATACCCCCTCCTCAAAACTGAAATAGCACGACTCTGGAATACAACTACAATAGTAATACCGATAGTGATAGGAGCAACAGGAATAATAGCCAAAAGCCTAACCCGATACACCAACCAAATAAACAATAAAATAAACATACACATACTACAAAAGCAGGCAGCAATACACACTTGTACAATAGTCTCCAAAGTTTTGGGAGGCTCTGTATATCAGATCGAAGACACTGAACCTTCCCCTCCCTGAGGGTCTCAGGGCGGAAGGTCAGGAAATACCGCTCACAACGGGCGAGAATAAAGAAAAAACTTTAACAACATAATATATATTGTAATTTATATACTCCGCTCATTAACCAATGTTGATCAAATGTTGCTAAAACAATGTTACCATGAATAACGGGGCTTTAAGCGCGTTGTGTTGCAGCAACAAGCACGTGGAGCGAGCGCTGCAGCGCGAGGTGTGCTCGCGGCTGCGGCTGGAGGCGCTGCTGAAGGACGACAGCGTGACGCCCGACCGCATGATACACGCCTGCCAGCGACTACTCACGCGCGCGCCCACCATACACCACGTCCGTATACTTAGGAAACCATCATGTTTCAAATGACATGAATTCGCCCCTGTACAGAATGCAAAAGACCCCGAACGTTGTCAGACTCGTCAATATGAATAACTTTTACTAATCGCGACAATGTAAAAATATCGTCTCCCGAAGCAAAAAATTTTTCTATTTTATATGACAATTTTTCGTTACAAAAATCCATAAAAAACTACAATTATTTCTTTTTTTTTGAGTATACATGTTCAATAACCCACGCGCCAAAAATCCTTGTCTCCCACAATACTGCGTGTAAAAAGACCCCAAGCAATGGTCTTAGAAACGTTGTTGGGCTCGTCAATATGAACAACTTTACTATGCCGACAAAACTTATTCTCAGCGAAACTAAGTATTTTATTTTTAGCTAGGGACAGCTGACAACGATTCTTTTTCTTTTATTTCAGGAACTTCAGGGCAACATTCTGAACATCACCCACTACTACTCCGTGCTGTCGGAAGGCGTCCTCTGCATACCATGGAATTTCAAATGAAATCTTATTTTTAACAAATAAAAGTAATTAATGAAATACGTACGATAAAGAAACCAAATGGACAGAAAATAAAAACAAGGCACGAATTTAAATCTCCTAGAAAAACAATAAAATGTGGCTTATTCCGATTGTACACCCTGGAAAATTTACCTTAGGGTAGATATTCAACGATTTTTGAAGACGTGTTTTCCCATTATCCACCCTGGGGTGGCTCTTCTAGGGTAGATATTCGGAATAAGCCTAACCACCCTGCCAAACAATTGAAATTTTAATTTATATGTCGAGGTGGATTCTCGAACACATGTTTTAAAATGTTCTATTCGCAACTCGTAATAAAAATATAACACGTAACAAGTTCGTTATTGTAATACAGTGGTTTAGTGAATGTTCAATACATCTGTCATAAGAATATTTTGGCACGTAGCTAAAATTAATAATCACCGATAAAAAAGCCAACCAAGTTTTGTGACAGATCATTTTCCACATGTTAATATAATTTGTATACAACGTTAAATCAAAAACGTTGGCAAAACACGAGAAAGTCAGCTCATGACACGAAACAACTTTACCCGAAAACCCCTATGCCAGAAACGAAAAACAAATTCACCATTCATAATACCCCCATCGCGTAGGACAACCAGGAGAACGGCAAAACGTCATCCACACCAGGATTCCATCCACACCACCATTTACGTAAACCAAACGTTTAGCGTCTACTTTCATAGTGCGAACCGCCAGGATGTGGAATGACTTGCCGGAGTCTGTGTTTCCTGCGCAGTACAGTCTGAAGGTCTTCAAGTCGCCGGTAAATAGGTACCCAGTGAACAAGTGTGTTCCATCGTAGACCATGTCGCTGCTTAACATCAGGCAGGATGGTGGTCAAACGCTTGTTCATTGTGTTAAAAAAACCTCTGCATATAAAATTACCGATCAGCAGTATTATAGAACAAATGGGAGTTACCCCATTCAACAAGCGACTAGCTCCTGGGCGCTGGTGACCCGAAATTTTACTCTTTATTCCAATACATCATTGTACACATCGGTATTGGATATTATCGTGCATACTTTGAAGCAAAAACAAAACTTGGATCCAAGTTTTGATCAAATGTGTGGCGCCAACATTTCGGCGGTAATCGGAATATCTCGGAACTAATTCGGCTGTCATCTTATAACTGGTAACACGGTAACTTTCGTTTTTGACACAGAGTTCCTTGGGGAATGTTGTTTAGTATCATGACCTGAGTGACTCTAGTTCGGCTAACATTTAACCTTTTAAACGCCAATGTTTTATTTACCAGACACGTTAGACCAGTGATTTTAGAACGGATTTCAAAATCGTATAAACAAAATTAACCTTTCGGAAGTCAAAACATTATTTTGACCTTGTATAAAGTAGACAAATAATATTATGTACCTTTCGATGTGTGTAATTAGCTGCGATATTAGTAAGAGTAGTGAAAACTAGTGTTGAAAATAATCAAACAAAATAAATATAAGTATATATGTATATTGTGTAATTTTACTAGATGAGATTCAAAATACAGGGAGATGTCGATTATTAATTGAAATAAACAAAAATATCTTAAAATAATAATATTTACAGTACCTACTCAGTAGACAATATCTAGATGTTATATTAATACACTATGTATAATGTAAATATTCGAATGTCATCAGAAATCAGTTGAATTGTATTTATTTTTTATGTACATAATAATATAATAATGCATTTCACAAAATCAACATACGAAATTTATTTCTACGTCCAAGTTAAAGGTAAAAACATTAAAAACTTGAGATCCAACACTATAAAGAGCATTTATATAAAGTATAAGCAGAAGAATTATTATAAAATGTAACACGAAAAATATTTTCCTACCATTTATTATTAAGAGAAAGGTCAATAAAATTCGCGCCCGAAGACAGGCAATTTAAAAAATATGGCACAAATTGAGAAACCTACTTAGCTTTAAGCACTTTACATTATTGTGTTGTTCAAGAATAGTAAATTAGACTGTTTCGAACATAACGCTCATTTACTGCATGGCATATTTCACAATATTTTATTTATTATTAGATACACATAACGGATTTTAGTCAATTATTCATCAATACAAATTGGAATAAGAAGTTATGGTTGGACTAAAATACAAAACATGTATACACATATTAATTAAATCAAATAGCCAAAGACAGTATACACGTACAATACTTTTGTTGTTGTGAAAAGAATCCTTAGTAATAGTAATAAGATTGTTATTTCAACAGTGTCACATTTTGAGACGTCGCGTTGTTCCTTCGTTCGTTTAAGGACAGATTCTTGTTATGGCAGATTATTTCTGATTCTTTATGCTATCCCAGCATATATCCCATATTCTTTATGAGGCAGATTAGTGTTAAGGCAGAAGAAGTACAGTCATCTGCAGAATAAATTCCAGATTCCCCAAGAAACCCACGTATATATGATGACTTTTAATTACTTAGAGATATGTATATACATTTTTTTTAATTTTAAATACTAATTGTTTGATAACATATAATGAATGCTAAAATTATTTCATTCATATTTATAAATTATTAATTATTTTTAGTCCATTGTCCAAGGCGGCACTCGCCATGTTTTTTTTTAATGTTTTGTAAGTACTGTTATGTTTAGTATACGACCTTGTTGGTTATCCAAATTAAATAAATGACTGTACTTTGTCGTAACACTAATCTGTCTCATAAAGAATATGGGATACAAAGAATCTGCCATAACGAGAATCTGTCCTTAACCGAACGAAGGGCGTTGTTGCAGTAAATGAGAATAAGACGAACTGTCGGTGGTGAAAAGGCTTCCAGCCTCCCTAGAACAGCGCTCCAAGAAAGAAGTTACAAGACATAATAACGCACTGCGATTTGATGAAACAAGCTGAGTCGCACAAAGCGTGACACAATAGCCAATCAACAGGCCTAGCAAGGTCGTCAAGAAAGACACGACATATAACAAATACGCGCTGTGATTGGCTGCTATGTCACACATCGTGCGACTCGAACTTTTTTCAACCAATCGCAGTGCCTGATGTCTTGTCATGACTTTCTTGGAGCGCTTTGCTAGGAGGGCAGAGCGCGTATTTGTTACATCTCGTGTCTTTCTTGACGCGCGTTCTAGGCCCGCAGATGGTTGTATAAAGATTTCTTACAACTAATTTTGTCGTTTTAGGGAATTTAGTGCGTGTCACAAAGTTCGTTGTTTCAATGCTTTGTATTTATTGTTTTAGTATTTTGTGCAAAGATAGAATGAGTATTAGAAAAAGCGTAGAATATGCAACAGTCAGAGCAGTATCCACCAGTTGTATGTCATTGAATTATGACTCTACTTGTATTGAGAAGAAAATACAAAATTGAACGTAGCCTTTATCGAATACTTGAGAATGCGGCGACTAGGCCTAAGATGAGGTAGAATTAAGAAATACGAACGAATGAAAAGTTGTTTGAATTAAATCGAATGAATTGAAAAGTTGTTAAAACGTGCGTAAGGATTTTTCCGTTCAATGGATATCAATCGTAAGTTAGTATACTAAGAATTGTCTCTCGAAGTAGTACTTGCTACTAATAAAATGTACAATTAAATATTTATCAGCTCATATTCTTCCTACGATTACAATTTCAGTCTTGCTCAGTACGCGCGTTAAAGAATAAGCTTGGACTACTATATTTATGAGTATTTTAACCAAACACATGCACATGCAAATGCACTTCGAATGTCTCAATCTGAAGAGAAAATAGTTTATCGCATGTTGTTATGTGCATTCATTACTTGATTTGAATCCATGAATATCGCTCTCTCTATCATCTCGCAACCCGGAGAGCGAGAGAACTACATGCTTCGTGCGGACTTCGCTGGAGGTAAGCGCGTACAACAGTCTAATTTCCGTATAGTATAGCTGCTTTTTATTTCATACGGAAGAAATCGTGAAGCTGAATGCAGATGGCGCTTCGCACGCTTGACTCTTATGAACTTTTGAGAATTATGCAAATTGTCAAATTGGCGTTTAGTGACAATCAAACTGTTTTAGGCCAAGCGAAACCAGCGCCATTCGTTCATGAGTTTTCTTCCCAATCCAATGAGGATTTTCTCTAAAAAAAAAAAACCACAAAAGAGGGAGTCCGAAGACGAACGATCCTAGAATAAAGTAGTTGCATCTCTTTCGTTTTCAACTGTCTTTGGCAGATAGATTTTTTTAGAAAACTCCTCATTGCAAATACAATTTCTAGAACATGTACGGATATCCAACGCGCCTAACGTCGTGTTCACAGAATGTGTATAGAAAATAAAACAGAATGGAAATAAAAAGTGTGAGCCAATATCAGTGCCTCTTGTTCTGCTGTACGATGACGAGCTTGTTGCGCTCCTTGGTGACGCGCGCCAGCGGCTCGCTGGTGGCCGGCATCAGCTGACGGAGGTTCTGGCTCGGGATCACCGGGGCCTGCGGGTGCAACGGGACGTTTTAGCAGCGTTTCAGAGCGCGGCTACACCTCTCCATTCAATGTTAAATACATTGCCAAGACGGCAAAAAACAATTTAAGGATTAGCTGCGCTTGGCGTCGGGCGCCAACCCGTACATACAAAAAATACACTTCTCGCCTTTTAATCCCAAAGCGGGGTATGCTGAGGCACTTGCTTAGTAAGCAAATGCCCACGGTTCACCAAGCGTATTTAACCCGACGTGACAGAGGGTCAGCCCATCGCCGTTATAGGGTTCACACAACTTGTGGTGTGCGGGTTTCATCACGATGTTGTCCTTCACCGTACGAGCGTCGCGTTGCGTACATAGGCTCTGAAAAAGAGTCCCATTGGTACACGTCCAGTAGCCAAGTTACAAGTCAAGTATCCGACCAACTGGACCACAGACGCCGTACATACATTTTAAATTAATTGACCATCAAAAACACTAACTGATGTTTGAGCGCTCGACGCAACAGTAGTTTTATCTCATTGTTCTAACCGTGTGTTTTATCTAACGTCTGAATTAGGTATTCATCTTGTACCCTCTTCTAAATAAATTATACATACGTTATATCGCTTGTAGTTGTTTGGAAATGTGATCATATCGTATATTTTTTAAATTAAATGTAGGGATAAATAATAGATGTAGGTTAGTTGATACACGTGCTAGTTTGCGACATGCTTTTGGGGCTATTACGGTAAGTATCCACAAAGCGG
>SJJU01008789.1:0-11491 GCA_012932125.1 Conopomorpha cramerella | reverse complement strand
CCCGCGACTTGAAAACCTTCAGACAGTAAAATAAGTCAGAATAGCACACTTACGTATACATTCCACAAAGTTCATAGCATTGATGGTCCTCAGCACAGGTTCCACGTCCAGGGTGAGGGCCGGCGGAGGAGGTGGGGGCTCTAACGCTGAACACAGACTGTTCCCCGTCTCGCGCGCTCTCACAGACAATAGGGAACCGACCTGATAAAGAAATATTTCATTTAACACATTGAAGGACAGTAAATTAGACACAATAGATTTTTTATTGTTATACCCCCCATAGCCGTTCACTGTCCGCCAACGTGTTAATCTAGGCTGTTCTCCTGATGGGGTATAGGCAGGCTGTGGTTGCAAATTATACATGTAGTAATACAAATAATTTACTCGACGTTAAAATAACAAATGTAAGCTCGAGCTTTTCTTTGATTATACACACATCAAAAATGTCTAGGGATCAAGAACATTTTTAGCTCTAAATAAAATCTAATTTATTTAAATCAAATCGAATCTTCTGGATTGGTCTCCTATCTAATTTCCCATGTCTGTATCAATGACTTATCACCACATCTTTATATAAAAGAAAGTCATGTTAGTTACACCACTTATAACTTAAGAACGGCTGCACCGATTTGGCTGAAAATTGGTGGGGAGGTAGCTTAGAACCAGGAGACGGACATAGGGTACTTTTAATCTCGATCCTGTGGGACGCATGGCTATATAGTGGGTGTTGTAGTTTGTATGACATACTCAAACTACGCGAATGAAATCTTATCTTGATGCCTAGACACTTTTGATGTGTGTAGATATTAAGTTTAATTTTGCTTTTGTAGAATCTGCTTACCTGTAGAAATGCAGCGTTGTCGGACTCTTTTAAGGCTTCTATAGAAAAGTGAAGTAACGCTGTAGCTTCTCTGAGTCTTTGTGCGGCCTGCGACTTTAGTGTTCTGGAGTAATCAACAGCTTGACTCCGACTATGTCTCGCGGCTCTTATTAATTCATCCTTTCGCCTCTCCACTGTTTTAATTACATCAGCACAGGCCTGTTCTATTTGCTTCTCTAAATCTTCGCAGGAATCCTGTTATGTTAAAATATTATGGTGAGTAATTATAGGTGCAGCTTCAACTCCCTAACACACAATGCCTCCTTAATGCTGTCAGTACTTATTGTTTGTTTTATCGCTATGAACAAACGTTTGACCACCATCCTGCTTGATGTTAAGCAGCGATGTGGTCTATGATGGAGCACACTTGTTCATTACGTACCTATTTTACCTACCGACTCCTTTAGGTGTTTGGTAAATATTTATTTACTAGCTGACCTGGCAAACAATGTTTTACCAATATACTTTATAGCCTATATGTTGTTCTAGTTAATAAGCTACAATACTGCCAAGTTTCATCAAAATATGTACCAGTACTTTCTGCATGAAAGAAGGACAAACATCCATCCATCCAAACTTGTGCGTTTATAATATTAGTAGGATTTACAATGTATACACTTTCTGATGTGAATCCAGAATTTAATAATTATAAAGCACAAAAATACATTGGACACCAAACTAATAAGAAATAACATTAAAATTGAAAATTAAAAAAAACCCCATTTTAAATGTTTGTGTCTTGCCCTTTCATTTGGACACATTCATTCAAGTTACATTTTCATACCCACTTTCAACCCCCATAACTTTTGAGTGGGTGAACAGATGTCGATCAAATATAGCTAAGGACATGCTTGATCAAATCAGCTTTAAAACAAAGAAAACCGCAAAAATCGGTTCATTAGTTTAGGAGCTACAATGCCAGACAGACACACATATACACACATCAAACTTATAACACCCCCATGTTTTTGTGTCCGGGTTAAAAAAAATCTTAGAACATGGCTTTAACTGAGACAAATCATTAAGAGGTGATTTCAATACTCATTATGTTTATTTTCAACTCATTAAAAGGTGAGTCAGTGTTGACCAAAATTATTAGATACTTCATCATCATTAGTCACACAATGCCTGGTGCTGCCTACTCCAATTACCTACGGAATTATAGATACTTATTTAGTTAAATTTCACAAAGGATTACTTACATTGCTTTTCTCACCGAGTCCTTGCAGTGATTGTATGTACTCTGTCATTCCTTTAGCCTTTTCTGACAGGTAATGAAGTGATTGGGATAGGTCAGTCTGTAGGAAATAAAATATAAGTAATTTAAAACCTTACTTCTATTTCTACAAAATACAAAATGTTTTTATTAATTGAACACTAATTTAACATTGAATACTATTGAGTACAATTTAGCTTATCATATATAAAATCTTGCATTAAATTTTATTTTCAGAATAATAACATACCTTATGAGTTTTAGCTGCTGTGGCTAAGGTCTGTGTTTCATGTGTAGCATGTTTCTCTGATACACACCGCGAGCATATAGGTAACGAACAACTATTACAGTAGAGGGCTGGTGGAGCTCCATGCTCCAAACATGTTGTGCCCAGTGCCCGCAACTCGTGTTGAGCAAGTGGCCCTCTAATTGGATGCCAAGCATCTCTGCAGCTGGCGCAATATCTTACAGAACACTGTTCACACCGCACTATGGCTGCCCTTCGTTCACCCTCACACATCTGACAAGCTTCCTCAGCTGGAGGAGCTGTGAGCACACCACCAAAACGCTCCACAATAGTTCGCATAACACGAAACGGCGGCAATCCTTCGGCTCCATTTTCATCTAATAACACTTGCTTCCTACACACGGGGCACACTATCGAAAATACCGCTGGTGTATACAGGGCAACGGCGGGAGTCCCCGCGTAACTGTTCGGCCTTGATCCACATACCACACCGCTGTCTGTTTCACTGGTAACTGAGGCTTTGTCCGCTTCCTGATAATCAACTGAGGATGCAGAACCCTCGGCTTCTGGGGCCGGAGTCTGCAGGCGTATGGCACACGTTCGACATAATGCATGACCACAGGGCAACAACACAGGTTCCCTGTAGAACTCTTTACAGAGGAAACATCGCAACTCCTCCTCCATTGTTAATTATTTATTTACAGCAGATGTTTCTTATCATTTTTTCATTAACACCCACTAATTAATTTCAGTTACGATTAATTTAATTTAATTTACTTATTAAATATCAACAATACAACACCGTCCCCCTAAAAATATTGTGAATTGATGAATGAATGACTCGAACTTGAATGAGTTGTGCTGGTGATTGAATGAAGAACCACAGACCGACTGATGGTTACACTACTCGTATACACCGCGTAGGTTTCCCTGTATTTCCCTACATTTTTTCTCAAATCCCAAATTAATCTCAATGTAATCTCCTCTACTCACTAATGCCCACTCAATCTAAAATACTACTCACTTCTACTCGATGGTTCAGCAGAACAAAGGAACGAGTTGCAACAAAAAAAATAATGATTTCACTCTCGGATTGATCTCAGGGATTGATAGATAATCTAAATCCGTCAAACTAATACTGACATATTTCTGACAATCGTTGTTTGTATATTTTTTGCAATTGTTTTGTTCTGCCGAATTTACCTGTTTTTTACCGGATTTATAAAAATTAAGTCCTTTAAAACATTCCAGGGAAGTTCTAGGACTTACTTACCTATCTAAATTGACACTTCTCTGGAATATCAAAGTCGTGCAATACATGATGGAATCTAATGTGATTTCTGACGAGAGTAACGACGCTGCTGATCTACGTTCTATGAAGGACCAGCTAACAGGTACAGAAAATACTGTATGTAAAATAATGTGGAACATCCGCCTAATAAAACCACTCCTAGTATCAGCCACTTGCATGCAGCAGACTGCGTAAATCAGTGAGTTGTCTTATTAGAAAAAGTTTTAATTTCCAGAATTTGGTCTCTATGAAGAAAACTTGAGTAAAGAAGAGATGGTGGACTTACTAAAAGCTTTGAACAATTCAAAAACTTCAGTAAAGGAAGAAGAAATAATGAGGCAACAGGTGGGATCATTTGTTTGATGATAAATAATTTCAAAGAATAAAAGAACCAACTTCAACTAGTAGTCACTGGCCATACGATTGTCGGCTTGTCATCGTCAAATCTTGTTTTCGTAATGATGGGATTGACTTGGAAAAATCTTCTTTCCAAGAAAAAAAAAACATCAAAATAAGTTCATGAACTACAAAGTTATTCTCAAACAAACAATAATAAATGGCTATATTATTATTACCATTGAATTGAGAAAATTTTTAATGCAACCATTACATAATATAAAACATAAGTCCCTTCCTACTGTGTTTTTTTTAATCAATCGAGTGAGTTTATATGTTTAAATATTACTAGCCAACTGGGTCCCCCTGTAGGGCGAATACCACTCTACCTTTCTCCACTCTTCGTAATTCTGCGCTGATAGGTTTAAACCCTTTTATAGAAAAACAAATATCTTGGTTTGCAAGCATGTGAGCAAGAAATAAAAAGAAAATAAACCCACTAAATTAGCAGTCACATATCATGTATTTTTTTAACATTCTTAACTCCATTATATTTATTGTGTATTTTTTAGCAAAAATAAATAAGTGTCTATGTAAATTTTTATTGCAGGTTGACAGCATCAAAACAGTACCCTCACCGAAAGCATTAAAAAGAAGGTATGTCAACGTGAAAGATAGGCGTATGCCTTGGAGTCTGATGCCAACAAACCTCACACAGGCCGAGAAAGCCAGAGTACTGGCTGCATACATCAAAGTAATGACAATTAATAACCATCGTCAAGCAAGGAAGCTTATTAACTATGCACCTTGGCCAGCCAGTCTAGATATACCCCAAGAGTCACACGAAACCGGCACAAGAATTCCATCACTAAGGTCTACCAGAAGTGGGCGTTCTGTACCAGTTTATGCTGACCTGGACGACGATTCTTCCGATGCAGATTTTGTTGTATCGAAACCGAAGAAACGGAAAACATCAGCCGACACAGTTGATGGCACATACAGTAATAAAGTTATCAGTCTAAAACGTAAACCAATTAAGGATGAAAATGTTAGGCCAATGAAAGAAATTAAAATAAACAGTGATACGCTATTGGAAGTTTCGGATACATGTGCGAGCAAAGGTGCAAGTAAGACAAGGAAGGATTTATTTGCTATGATTGAAGACTGAATGAAGATTTTTTTTTAATAAAGAGGCAAATAATCAGATTATATTCCAGCTAAATGTGTCGTTGGAATTAATGCAGAAAGTTGTGGTAATGTTATGTCGGGCGAAATTGTGCTACCAACATAATTTTCGTAAGGATAAGTTTTGATATGTCTCGGTTGATTGATAATAATGATTGATCTATTCCGCTGTAAAAATTGTATAAATATTGAACTGTAGTTTTAGTGCATTTTATAATGTTTTTTCTTGTATAAAAAAATGTTGAGAGTTATAATGTAAACACCAGTGGTTCTTAGAAATACAGCATGTATAAAAAAAACTACCACTGCGGCAAAAGTAGGCACCTTTCAATAGGAAAGGTACATACCTACATCAAAATAAGCTTCCTGTTAATACTTATAGTTCTGGACTTTGAAGCTAAACCATACACTTCCAGGTTACTACGTTGTGACTTTTATCGCCAATTAATAGAGTTTAAAATGAGGTGTCAGCCTCCGATAAAAGTGGGTGCTAATGGGTTAAGCCTATTGCGGGATTTTTATATGGAATTTTACCAGTGGCGTGCACACCATATAAGCAAAAAAACAATGCCTACCTTAGTATTTTGGCTACCCGACCTAATAATAGAGTTATTGCTAGATCTTTTTTTTTTGTACTCACGACATAGGCTAACAAAGTCCTGTGTTTTGTGGGTGACTATATATTCCTATATTTCGTAAAGACAAGTTACCTATACATAATACCTATGTAGGTGTCAGTCCTTGAAGATTCCTGCCTAACTTGTCGTAAAAGCCAGCGCACGCCACTGAATTCTACGTAATGTCGGGAACCTGTATAAGTAATGTCAGAATAGATAATAATGGGGAATTTTCTTTGACAAAGTTTGACAGTAGTGACAGTTCTTAGACCAAAAATCTGTCAGAAAAACGTCAAAGAAAAATTCCACATTGTGCAACAGAAGTTGTGTGTAATGTAATTTTACATGACCGTTATGTCGTTATTAATAAGTAGGTACTAATATTGTTTAGGTACCCCAAAATAGAGCCCTGTCAAATATGCAATAGTAAAGTAAGGTGATAAATTATCAAAGAAGCTTAGCCCATGATGTCATTCATTAATTTTTGGTACGGAAATAACCGAAGATAAGCATTCAACTTACCGTCGTTTTATTCGCTCGACGTTTACCGGGTTTAAAATATTAATATAATGTCAGTGCGCGTTTGTTTAAAAAAAGTACCTAATGGGGAATTTTCAGGGCCCTTGTTTGTCTTAGTTATGACAGATGGCGCTAGCTGTCCTAGAGGGATAAATGTCAACTAAATGACAAATTTCAATCAGTCAGTATTGAAGGTGACAGCCAATTTTTTTATTGTTTGTTTACATGTTACAAAAGTGTCTGAACAATGAATAACTTACCCATAATAATAAAAAAACGTACTAAAATATAACTGACGGAAGTCACCCTGGACACCTACCAGCGACATCTAGATAAGAAATTTTTGGAGTTTGAAAATTCCGCTTTGTCATGTTAACATTTCTCTGTTCCTTAGACCAAAAAAAACTAGACTTGCATTCCCAAACTGACGTTAAGAATAAAACGAGACAACGCTATGAAAAACATACAGGTAGTGAAAGAGTGAGGAAAAATATCTTCTGTCCCTTACTCTGCTGTCATACAAAGAAAGGGCGCAACTTGACGTTCAGGGGAATATGTGCTTTATTAGTTCGGATTAGTCTTGTTATAAAGCATATATTCCCATGACGAGGAAATAGTAAAGCTGCGTCCTTTCTTCATATGACGGCAGTACTCAGGATCAGAATCAGGGTAAATCTGGATCCAAACGGTCAAATTAGTAGTAAAAGTGACAGTTTGGATCTAGTAGAATTTGCCATACATTTTTGTGGAAAAGAGAGAAGAGACTGAGGGAGGTACGCGGCTTGCAAGTCTATTTGCGTTTGGTCTGTGCTCTGTTCAGTTCATTTCTTGTGTCAAACTAATGTGAACCTTTACTAGTACAATACAAGGGTACATTTTAATTTTGAACCTATTATGACAGATGCCAAGTTGAGTTATGACTTTAGAACCAACAAATAGGGTACATTTTTCATTATCTACTGAAAAAAAATACCGTACTAATACTGGGAGTAGATCTTCCTCACAAATCCATCCATCCAATGGTCTTGCTACATGCCAGCTCAGTAGTGCAATTTTCGTCGTCATGAAAACGCATACGCGCTCGTACGTACCCCAGTATACAGCTCTCTCGCTTTCAGCAATGCGAGTTGATAGAGAGAGCGAAGGAGACATGTGCTCAGGCCAACTGTAGGTACGCCAGTCAGTCCATATGTAGCTACTAGATCGCTAAAGGTCTATCCAGTGTTCCTTGTTTTTCAAAAAATCCTTGTTCCTCAATTTTTCACTTGTCAGGATTATACTTAACAGCTCTATACTTAAATTTAATCGAAAATAAAGCAGAGATAATAAGATTTTTTTTTAAATTTAGTTTGATGTTTTCTCAAAATTTCTCAAAACATGATGCTATTTCTATGTTGATTGTCAATCAAACTTTCTTTGCATCAACTTCAATAAATATTGAAACAAAAATGTCACGTCGTATTTATGCACTTATATAAGCATTTATGTCGAATCAGAACCTTGTAGTGACCTCTATTTCATAAAGGAAATTGAGTTTGAAAATTCCTCATTACATCGTCCATCGGCAAGAAAAGTCTCATAACACGATTTTTTATGTTTCTTAGATGCCTATACAAAGTATTAATTTCTCCGAGTCTAATGTACATTTACTAGAAACTAGAATAAATTTGCAATCGAAAGCAATTACTTTATGTATAATCTCATTCTGTATGGATTTTAAATAAAAAATATGGTGAAAATCGTAAAGAAAAATATTAAAATGTTGATTTCCCAAGTACAACACTTTTTGTGTTATGATAGTTTTCATGCCGATGGACGACATGGATTTAAATATTAATAAAAAAATAGATATCTATCTACATCTTGTAAATCTAGTTAAGTCGTAATTCATGGATTACCTACCTACTCTGTTGTTAAAATCTAAAAAGTTAAAAAACAAATTAACGATTAAAATATGTGAGAATTTATGGCTCTAAAAGGAAAAAATAAAACCAGTTGCCGACAGTAAATAATTTTATTTCACTTAATTAGTTAATTTGTAGCCTATTTACCTAGAAAGTGTTTGGCTGCGTTGAATAATTCAATAACTAGGATAAATAATAGTCGACGTCAGCTAAAAATCTATTTCTGACACATTGATAAATCCATGAACAATTTTTAGAATGGATGTGACTGACTACCAAATGTATGGCGATGACATTTGTATCTCGGCGTTGGACGTCCTATTGCTTCTTAGTTCGTTGTCATCAATTAATAGAGATGTGATTTTTTTGTTCGTTAATCGAAGTGATTAACGTTTTGATTAGGTACGCAGTAATATGTAAGATAAATATAATAAGCTCTACAACACGTATTATGAATGGCTAACAAATAGGTTTCATCTTGTCGAAATCTTGAATGTATTGTCTGTTGCTCATAAAACATTCACGGAGATTATAATTGATGGTACCAAAACATCACTCATAAATCGATTCTATAATAAATCGATCGATTCTATAATATATTCTATAATAAATTCTATAATAAATCGAATCTTTCCAATATTGTACTTGTTATCTGTCTGCCACTACTCGCTTTGCACATAGCCAATAATGGTACAGTCGACTTCAGATATATATGAACACTTCCTAGGCTTCAAAAATAAATGTGCAAAGTTGTACTGGATCTAGAAATACTTGATAAATTAACTAAGTTCAGTTCATTAGCTTTTAGCGCAAGATTTATAAAGCGAATGCTGATATTTCTTTGTCAAAATTTAAATGACAGTTCTATAGGCAAACAATTTAACAAAGAACCAACGGGGTTCCAGGTATTTTTGTTTTGTTAAAGTGTAGTCAAAAATGTTAAGTATAGGTAATCCTGAGATTTATCTTAAGAATAATATTCTCATGTGTAATTATACTTTGTTTATTTTTTACGGATAGCTGTCACTGCCCTCGTTGGTTCTCATCTCGGCCTTGCATGCCGGTACTCTCTTTGTCAAATTGTTTACCTATAGTTGTGCTCATCTAATAAGTGATTTCTGACAAGTCGACTGACGTGTGTGATAGTGTTGTATTGAAAACATTCGAATGCGTGAGAATCGATGTGTATGTGTAGTGTTTCGATTGAAGACGTCATACATATTATTTTTTATCTCCCAACGGCGACCGTGATAGGCTAAGGTAATACCGTAAAAACATTAATTCATCAAAATGGACTCTGTTATATATATGTATAACTTTATACATATAGGTACATGTGCAAAACATTCATTTTATTCTACCACACTTACATTCGATTTAATAAGCACGTGTTCAAAATCGAAACGATTCAACTTGATAAATCAAGAAAAAAATCCTTTTTATTGATGAAAAAGAAACACAAAGGAATATAATGTTCAGTGCTGTTACCGGCATACATTTTAAGGTTAATTATTTCCGTTCTAAAAATATTCCATGTTTTTCATGGTCGTTCTCAATGTGTCAGAAATCACTTATTAGATGAGCCCAACTATAGGAGCAAAATTTTTACCAAACTTCAGTTAGACTTCCCTTTATAAAACATACACTTAGAATAGTCTTGATATCATGTCATGTTTCCAGTTTTATCTCACTCCTTTACTAAGTCACCAGATAAGGATAGAAGCACAAAATAACAGACAATCAAGAATACATGGGAACCTATTCTAAAAAACCTAATAAACTGCAACTAAATCATACCTAATTAGCTAAATTAAGTACAGTCAACTTCGTTTTTTCTCGCCGCGGTTATCCGAAACGGTTTTAACAAGGGTAGGGGAGGCTTCCTTCAGGTCGTACGCCCATCCGATCTTAGCGAAACCGTCGAGCAATAAAGTCGTCAGGTTTAGTCCGTATCCCAGTTCAGCGGCCTTGTAATCCCAGGGGAACGTGTGGTGGTAGTTGTGCCAACCCTCGCCCATCGCCACCAATGCTACGCCCCAGTTTTCCACTGGTTTTATGTATCTGGAAGATAGTAATTTTGTGAAGGTTTTGTATGCTGACGATCAAGTTCTTCTTGCACCGTCGGCGTATGAATTGCAGCAGATGATTATTTGTATGAATGAGTCATTGAAAAGGAAAGGAATGAAAGTGAATGCTAGCAAGACCAAAGTAATGGTAGTCGAAAATAATGAAAGGACATTAATGAAATGAAAATAAAGGTGACGTCCTGACCGAAGGTGGCGTGAAAAGTACTCGAAAGCGGAGGTCATGTATGAAAAGATGTATGAATGTAGGTAGATGAAGCGAAAGGGGTATGTCAGTACTCTGCCTACCCCTCTTGGAGACAGGCGTGAAGTGTATCTATGTATGTATGTAGGTTTTGTATCCAATGAGCTATTGAATAAAAAAAACAAAACAAAAAAATTATGATGTTTTTATATGACAGATGGCGCTTTGAGAAGCTACAAAAGATTGAATTGATTAATAGTTTATTATTATTTTCACAGCTAAAGACCGCACAAGTACGCATTAGGTAGATACATAGGTAACCAGCTAGAAAGAAAACAAAGATAAAGCTATAGATTTTTTTTTATTGACCGCACAATTTGAATCGTCTTGTTTTTAGCTTCATCAGCGCCATCTGTGGTCTTTCATGTAATCGTTTGACATTTTTTTTATCCAATTAGCCTTTAGGAAGAAAACGCAAAGCTGGATGTGGTTGGCGCTTTGTACGCTTGACCCATATGAACCAATGAAAGTGCGGTAATCTGTCACATAAACTTATAGTGACAATCGATTAACCAATCGTGTTGTTTTGAGTCAAGCTATACTAGCGCCATTAGTTCATAAGTTTTCTTCCCCATTGAACACTGTATACAAGGTCAAATTAGAAATGTTAGCGAAGCTCGACAATACTCCTCGCCTTTTATTTTTTTTAAATCTCTAAACGGCGTAGGCTGCAGGGTACAATCAGAAGTTTTCTTTAAATAAAATTACAAAAAAGCGAGTCCGTACACAAACGATCATAGAATAAAGTAGTTGCATCTCTTTCGTTTACAACTATCTTTGACAGATTGTTTTTTTTTAGAAAACTTGCCATTGTCTTCAAATCTATGATTCCAAGTATTTTCCATCATAGTCTAGATCGGTAGAACATAACTATTTAGAATCTAAATTCACTAAGGCTCGTTAATGGGGAATTTTCAGGGCCCCTGTTTCTCTTAGTTATGACAGATGGCGCTAGTTGTATTAGAGGG